>JAFFZH010015015.1:15982-29938 GCA_018420115.1 Euura saliciscinereae | reverse complement strand
TATCGAACGTAAGCAGAGACCGTGACGTTTATCGTGACAAGAGAATTTGTGACAGAAGTGTGATACCATTGTTTAAGTTGCAAGTCAAACAGTTTGAACCAAAAAATTTATCATCAGTATCGAACGTAAGAAGAGACCATGAAGTTTATCGGCCTTCCAACTCTGCTGGTGAAGAGCAGCGAGGTGGTCTTGTGTCCGGGTCCTCCGGCGACAAGAGTCGGGTAAGCCCCGAGGATCGTGCTGTTAGCGAGGTCGATAGCTGCGACGTAAGTGAGGTTGAAGTAAGTGGTGAATGTCAGGGTCGCGTTAACCACCCTATTGGTAATGGCTCTGGCGGTGACGCTGTCCGTCCTGTAGAGCCAATCGTCGCCGGACCTTCTACCCAAGTACAAATTGTTACCGACGTAGGTCGCGTTCGCTGTTGCCTTTATCGCTCGATTATCGATAAGTCCGGATCGCGGTATCACGCTCGCTGCTACGGCCGCGGCCATCGCCAGGGTCACCAGAATCGAACAGTTTCTCAACATTTTTGGATGATTTTCGTTCAATGACACTTTAATCGTATTATTATTCGCTGAAAGTTAGCTGCGACTGTGAATCGCAAGCAGTTGCGGTCGATCTTATACCCGCAGTTCCTTATCGATACACTGATTTTTATTAGAGATTATTCGCTGATCGGATCGAAGTAATCAGATCGATGGGCTCCGGGGTTTTCCAGAAACTGATACAAGCATACATATTCCAAATTAGCAGAAATGAGGTAATCAGCGAAAACTTTTTTCTATCGACACAAATCGATCGAATCGAAAACTTCCGTTTACTTTGAGGCTGCAAAAATGAAAAAAGGATTTGTTGGCAAGAGAAATGTCTCTCAGTTTCCAGCTTTGCCCACTTTGCCCCAGTATCTTTCTCTCAGTCGTTGAATCAGGTGGAATTTTTTCAGAATCCAGTAAATTTGATACGAAAAAAAGATAATGATTGATATCGAGCTGATATTTTTTACCTTGATTGCGTTACGTTCAGTTGGAAGCGATTTCTATCTCACTGGACTTTCCATTATTGACGTAATTTGATCACGAAGCTCGATTAACGAATTGGGGAAATTAATATCACATGTCCAATGACAAACGGTCGTAAGAGCCGTTATACGACTTTTTGCTGTTCCTGATAGCAGCTGGTCGTATAATTTCTTTTTTTTTCTATTTTGTGTGAAAGTGGTAAAAATGGATGAGTCAATTTGGATTATTGTTTTTCAATCAGCGAATGCGACAAACATGGAGTAAAAATTTGTACGACCTTCCTCCGCGAAAATCGCCTCTTTGGGGCTTACGTCCTTCTGTCAATAGACACGCGATAACCTTCTGGGTATTTGAAGCACTTGGAGTTATCAATTAGATACCGAGTAATGACTTTTCAATGTCTGATAATTGAATACTTGAAACGGATGACTTTGATGTCACCACCTCCTCTTCCTCTTATCTATTACCCGGAATCTCGCGTGAGTATATTTATCCTGCATCTATACAATGCTGATCTAAATCTGGGAAGAGTAAACAATTCGCTCATCACTCTATGACTCACTTCTATTTCCACTAATTGAGTATAGTACTTCAAATAAGTGCAAGTCAACAATTTCAGAGTATCGTCGTTACACTCATATCATTCTGATTTAACATCTTCAGTTATATCAATGGTTGATGAATATATCAGACTAATTCTTGGTGCATGGTGGTAGGGTCCAAATATCAACGGAAGTAGAGAAACCAAGAAGACGGTCAAAAGTCTCATTCTGTCGGCAGTTGATTGCATTTTAGGAGAGCAATGTAACAATTTTGAAGTTTTCAGAATAGCAATTCGACTATTTTTTCGAAAACTTGACTCGTTCGAGTTCATCAGCTTCAATGTCGGGACTTTGCGGCAAGGGAATCTGCTCCAGAAACAATTGTCCAATCGTACCGATCAACAGCAAGTCAGTCGGAAATATTGTAGACTCTGCACTGCGTAATCTGGTGAGCTTCAACCTGCCGAAGTTCGGAAGAATAGCCTAATACTGGAAGAAATATTTCTCAACATCACGTCGAGTGACGCAAATTCACGAGAATCATGACCCGCGACGAAGTGATGAACCCAACCGACGAACAGCTTCGTGGGTACAGATAAAAATATTCAGTATCCAAGTTAATGAATAACGGTTCAGATTCGAGTCGATTGTCGCGGTATAAAGTCCCCCTCGTAGCCGTGTATTAACATACCTCGAAATACGATTCGAAGGAAAGAGAAGAATCTCCACAAAAATGTTCAACAAGTGTTTCATCCTCGTGGGTTTCATAATGGCCGTGGGTGTCGTCGGCAACCTGAAACCAGCCGGTTCAACCGCGACGCCTCGCCACGTTGGGAAGAGTTTGTACATCGGAAGACGACATTTTGGTGATCGGAAGCTGACCGAGCAGCCGGTGTACGTGGCAGCCTCGAGGAACCGCACCACTACCCACGTCGTCGACGTCCATGCCGACATCGACATCACTTACATAGCCGCAGTGGACGAGGCTTACAGGATCTACGGACAGAGTGGAGCGACTCCGACCCTGGTCAACGGTGGACTTGGCAAAAGAAACGCGACCTTGCTCCTCACCAGCAAAGTCGGGGAGGCGATCTACTTCCGCGTTACTTCCTACAGCTTGAAATAAACTTGTTGCAACACCAACAGGAGGAGTCTGACTCGCCAGTGTGTAGAAGGCGCGCGAAATGGCCGAAGGCCGACCGGTAATGTTCGGCTATCATCGGCCACTGCGCGCGCACCTCGCAACAGGCGTGGGAACTCTAACCTCTCATTACAGTTCATGCAAAGAGAGGCTTGTGCGAATGCTTTGAGCTTGACACTCATCAACCATTTTACGAGCCTGTTTTATCTCCCGGTCATTAGTGGTCTCTGATTATTCACAGCTGATTGCCTGGCCGGGGAGTGGACACCGAGTTTCCGTGATTAATACGTTCCGAATAACAGCTAGACCGCTTCTCTGCCGTCTGGGTGGCCTCCGCACCTGTTGTAAAAACTTTTTAGACGCTGTAAAATGTGATAATAAAGTTATGGAACGTAATAAAAATGAATTTCTGTACTCCACGAGTATCCAGACATTTGGTCCAGATCCCAGTGACACTGTGCTTCCAATTCTTCTCGTGGCTTGACAGGTTGATGGAATAAGCTTCGCCGAATGGAAGGGCAAGGACATCAGGAGGCTGGAGGCTTGCTCCATATTCCGATCCGTGCACCTACTCGGTCGTCAGTTCCTTGGGTTCGAGGTACAGAGCGGAGGAAAGGTAAAGAAAGAAGGGGACGTCGGCTGTCCGTAAAACCGGTTGACCGCGTAGGTAAGGATCTTCGAGATTGCTCTCTGGTGAGGTGGATTGGACGGTGATGCCCAATGGTGTTGACGCTGTTCCTATGTGCGTGAGCTCTGTCTATACGTTCGTAGAGGAGAAAAGGACTCTTCCAGAGTCTGTTAATACCAGAGAGTAGAAGTGAAGTACAGGTGTCATTTGCTCGAATTAAAGATCATCAGGAATTGTGACCCAACTTGTAATGTTCAGGTTTCCAGCTGTGATCCAACGGTAAACGACGCGAGGTGTAAACTCGCAACCGATAACCGGAGATAACATTGTGAACGGTCGTACGGGTCGAGATGGAAATGTAATAGGTTGCGGCTAATTCCCATGCAATGTCCGTATCACGACGTCGATGCTGCAGAACCAATCGGATGCACGGTCAAATAATTTTGAGATCGATGTTCATGTAGCGAGACGTGACAGCCAATCTGCACCGTGCAAAAATGGCGTACACTGATTACAATTACAGAGATTATACCTACGTCGATTGGTTAGTCAGTCAGTCAGAGTAACAAGTATTACGAATGTGACTGTATACTGTGCATTACGAAGACTGTGAGAATTGTACTGATTATAGTCATACAACAGATAAAAAGAAACGATTACTGACGATCACAGGATTTACATGAAAGAAGATGAAGATCAGTAACACGAGATCACATTAAACTAGGTACACCAGATCTGAATACAGTGATTGACGCTTCTTCTCTTCCTTGAAAGATCGGAGTCCAGATTAATTGGTCATGATGACGATACCTGATTATCGCGACCGACAAAATTATTCCTCCAATGATTATATTATATCATTTAATAACCGATTGAAGAGTCCCAGGTGATCTTCGATTACATCCGATCAATTTCGCGGGTTTGATTTCGCTCAGGGATCAGAATTCAGATTCTAGACGCATGATATAATATACGCTTGACTCCGGATGAGATATTAGGTGTGTTTCATATTGTTGGAAATAATTCTGATGAGAATGAGGAAAAAAAGGAACAAAATTCGTCAAATCTTGACTTTGAGGAACAGTTTTCGTCCTTTTTACTCCACGTTGCGGTAAATCGAACAGATCCAGAGATGATTGAGAAGTATATTGGCAGACGTCCTGACCACTAGCAACCGGAAATAGAGTGCATCGACTCGAATCGCAATCGAAATCTATTCCTCAGAAATACAGCAGTCAAATAGAATAATTGAAACAATAACTGTTGGTAACGAATCACGCAGTCGCACTGGATTTACGGTGACCAGTCGGGAATTTTCACAGTAGGGCCGTCCAGGACTCCCCAGATGAGTCCCATTCTATCAATCGTGAGACCTCTGTCAGTCATTCCTTGTGCTCCTGGAACCGCGGAGGGACATTACAAGATCAATGATATTCTGATTTGATGATAGAAGTGATATTTTCAACTCTATGAGGTCAACTTTCATTTGAGAAGAGAAATACCCCTGCATTATCCACATCGCAGTCCATATTTGACATGTAAGTAGTTAGGTGACGTATGTACATCATCAGTTCACTTGAACAATAATCCTAGCAATTAGGATAATCGAAACGATGCATCGGCTCGTGACTGACATGCAGTACGACCCTTTGAACGTCCGCTGTGACGCATCAACGAAAACAGGGTGGTGCATAGAAGTAAGGAGATGGACCCGAAGACCTTTTTTGGCAGCCCGTGTCGCGATGATCCGGAGTCGGTGGATAAAATTTTTTGGGTGTTTCTTTCATTACATTGGAGTTTCGTAGATTTGACTCCTTACGGCTTTTGAGCCGTCGATATTCTGACACATTTGATATTTTGCAGTTTCGCAGTTTTGCCCTAATATGAAAATGTATCATCGCTATAAATTGTTTTCGAACTTTTTGGATTCGTAATTCTTGTTCCAGTTTCTCGGCATGTTACATTTTCTCATCCTCATATGTCATGCCTACGAACCTGCGGTGTATCGTACCTGGATTCATTTTCCCATGTTCGAAAAGTTGTATTTCGTTATCGACCGTGAAGATCGATTTCGTAACTTGCGACAAAGACCATGCGAGAAGGATCTGCATACGTGGCAGGCGCATATATTCCCGGCACGTGCGGATAGGATAGTTGCAATTGTAATACTTTCACTTCGCGATACCGTGCAGAGACCCCCAAGTCACGGACTACTTCCACCTATGAAATGTACACAATAAGTATAATGAGGGTTACGGGTATGCAGACTTTATAACTCAACGACATATGATTTGCGGTACATTTCTCAACGCGGAATCCTGATCCTGCATTCGAATAAAACACGATCAATAAGATCGCAATCTAAATAATTCCATCACGTTTTCACCCTATTTCGCAACCGGGTGTGCGGACGGTTTCACATTCCTTCACAGAATTGAAATATAACAAAAAAATCTCACTGTATGCTTTTGTTACGTACGTAGTTGGAAATTTTTATCAATTTTAGCATATTTGTCAGAGAAAGTTCATAGAAATGTCTCTGTAAATTTGACAGGTTACATTGATTTCGAACTTTTACTGGATTAACCTGTTCCTTATTACTACTTTCGGAATAAACAGGGCAGGAAAATTATGTTGAATGTTGAATTTCAGATAATCTACACAATACCAAACAAGTTGTCAAACAATACAATTTTCATAATTTCAGAATTGAATCGATTTCACTTCAACATTCGAAACATGTTATCACTATTCGACACATCGCGTGTCTAATGGCAGAAGGTCGTAAGTGCCATTTCAGGAAAAATGCGAAAATTAAGCAAAAATAGCGATTACGACCCTTTGGTTTTACGTTCAGATATTTTTGCTGTCGAATTTATCAAAACTCTGGTTTTTCCAAGTTATCTACGCGTTTTGCGAGTTTCGGCGACTATCTTAGAATGTTGGCAAACGCAAATTTTTAAATGGCGATGACGACCTTCTGCCTTCATCTTCTTTCCATTTTTCAATCACAATCAATAATGGCAGAAGGTCGTATTCGCCAACATCCGACCTTATGCTTTCAAATCCTCAATCTTCTAATTTTGATTGATTCACACGTTTTTGATTATTCTCAAAGCGAATGGCGTGAAAAAAAAAAACGTATACGACCTTATGGCACCAAAATCGGATTTTTGGTGCTTACGACCTTCTGCCATTAGACACCTTCGACAGCCACGTATTCTGTGAAAACTACATCCTAACCTTGTTACTTGAGACAGGAAAAGCAGTTAAACAGGGCAAAAGAAAGTCCACAGAAATACAGATTGTTTTCAACTCTGTAGAATCCTGCGCACTAGAATTTTTTTTATGAACGCTGTGGGTCTTTGGAGTAAATTAAATGACGTTCGAGAACCGATCGATGGGCTTAATTGGCGTTTAAATATATGAGGGGTTAACGCAGCGTATGACGACGAGCGTCCGAACGTGATTCATGGGACATCTAACGAGGGTGGTTACAGGATCGGGGTTAACCGAATTACTCTTGGTCTTGCGTCCAGGGTGACGGAAACTCGCTCCCGATACTCCTTCGCCATTTGAATACGAAAGCTGGTGTTTTATAGGCCGTTTAAGAGGATTTATACGGGGTATTCAGACCATTATCGCACACGAATCCACATTTTTTCATCACCCTAATAATTTCATACGTTGTAGGTTCGTATCAAAGGAATATCTGTGGATTCTTCTAGATGAAAAAATTTAATTTTTGAGACCTAGCCTCACTCCTTTTATGACCTTACCCGAAATCAATATAGAAAAAAACATTCTTTCAAAATATTCATGAATGGAATTGTTAAGAAAATTGTAATATTGACAAAAAACGTACGGTTGGTCTGAAAAAATTCACAGATGCTTCTACGATGTGGACCTAAAATATATGAAATGATTGGAAGAATTGATAGAATGTCGAGTCAATTTTTGAGAGCTTGAAGAACATCCTAAGTGAGAGATCATCCATGATGGTTCAGCTCTTCGAAGATTGTTCAGCAATTTGACCACCTCGCAAGACGAAATTCGTCAAGAATATTTGTGAAGGTTGTGTGCATAGAATATCTGACGAATTGGTTAAGAATTTTGTTTCAAAGTTAAAGAATGTTAATTAATTGAATAGTAAAAATGACTACCTTTGGAATTGTGCATAATTGGAAAATGTTTGAAATTTTCCATTCGTAATATTTCAGTCTGGCGATTTATCAAGTTGTTAGAATAATTCCTTTGTTGCGCAGAAGCGAGAAAAAGAAATCAATTCCTCCGTCTTGATCAACGTCACATTAAAAATTCTATAAAATTTCATAATTTCAGGTGTATTTTCCCTCGAAATAAATCGTAGAGATGAGTTGATCAAACGAATTGATAAAATCACGACTATTAATTCTGTGTTAGGATACAACGTTTAGTCTTCGCGGTCACTCGAAGGTTTCTAAAATTAAGAAGAAAGAAGAAATTCATTTCGACATACAGAATTAAAACCGGTTGAAGACTTTCGACGCATTCGAACCCAGGGTGGTCAAAATCCGTCAAAGGTACTCCGCAGCCTGTGATAAAACTCTAAAAATTGCGACATTGATATCCGCAACGATGTAGGTGCGGTTCTCTCAAAGGACCACTAAAAACAATAATAAAACTTTCAAAAAATTCAACCCCCCGCAGCGATGGTTGAAAGGTCAGAGTTAACGAGCTCGCGTTGACCAGACGAGTGGAGAAAGAGTTTCCAATCGATATTTGGTCGGAGAAAATGAAAGAAATAAACGAAAATAAACGAAATGGAGGAATTTCTATCACTGCTGAACTCGAACCGGCCGATAATCGACGCTGGCACTCTGAAAGATTGGTAAGTAAAATCGTTTTGTTTATGAAAGAGACTCCGCCGCCTCTTAGTGTGAGCGACTAAAATCCCAACGTATGTGGCATAAGGCATAAGGCATAAGGTACACATACCGAAGTCGTTGGTGGAAGGGGCGCTCGAACGGGGCATAAATCATTTAACGTGATTGGATATGCAACCGCACCGAATTTATGAACCTGCGAATACTTTTAACTTCGTTGTACCTCCACCGTGCGTCCCTCTTGCAGTCCCACATAGCGATCGGTAATCGAGGGCCACAGTCTTAACCTGAGAATCGAACGAGTCGATTGGAAGATTCAAGAAGCAGAAGTAAAAAAAAGATAACATGACGCTCGGAATCCACGACTCGGTCTGGGAGGCGGAATTATCAGGGCAGATGATCAACTCGATCGTAAAAAGAATCAACGAATTTTTGCCAAAACCATGAGTGGAAATGGGTTTCACGAATGTAAATGTAATTTTTCACCAAACTTTTCAAATTATTTCAATTTATTTTTTGTATTTTGGATTATTTCTTTCATTTCGAATAATTTTTTTCATCGCAAGTTTATTTATTGTATTCCAAATCATTTAATTCATTTTAACCCATTTTTTTTAATTTATTTGAGCTCATTATATTAATTTTTTTTTTCATTATTTCTTTGATTTTCTCCGTTATTTCTGATTATTTCATTCATTTTCTCAGTTATTTCTCGTTATTTAAGTTATTTATCATTATTTCAGTTATTTTTTCCAGTCATATCTCGTTATTTAAGTTATTTATAATTATTTCAGTAATTTATCATTATTTCTTACTATTTCAGTGATTTCTCATTATGTCAGTTATTTTTTCAGTAATTTCTCATTATCAATGTTATTTCTGATTATTTCATTTTAATTTCTCAGTTTTTTCTCTTTATTTAAGTTTAAGTTATTTCTAATTAATTCATTTATTTCCACGGTTCTCTCTCTCTCAATATTTCAAAAGCTATCGTTACGTTATTTCAACGAGATATTTCCCCCTTCGGAAAAGTCTTCACATATCAATTATCCTTTTACTATATATATATTTTTTCAATGTTTGATTCGCGTTAATTATCTGCAAATAATTTTTCGTCAGGGTCGAATACCGTCTCGAGTATCGAATATCCGTGATCAAATTGATCGGTGGACGAGCGGCTTATCTCCGGCCCGTTACGGGATATCTAGAAAATTAGTCCCCCACAGAATCGCAGGACCACCGGAGGGCAGTGTCTGATATCTCGGCGGGTGCGCGCGGTAGGTATAATATGCTTTATAGATTATACCTCATTCGTGCCCCGGATAGCCCCGAGCCGGATAGAAGTCAGGCGGGGACCGCGCGCGGCTCCCGATAATTCTTCAACACAGAATCCTGCGCCTCGATATCTTCACTCTATTCGAACATGTGGCTCTGAACTCGAAGCCGAAAAAAGCAGGATGAAGTTGTCCGGTTTCTGTGTGTCTGGACGAAGTTCGCGTCCTCGAGAACCGTCCATTAACATTGTCGAAAGTTAAAAGCGACGCTAAATTGAACCCCCGTGGTTTTTATCGTTGACGCGGCTACCTGGAACCTGGTTCGACATCCTCAAGGTGATCCTTATTCCATTGGAAGTAGCTAGTGTATATTTTGCGGATCAGTGACGTTCCGTGATTTCGAGTCGAGGATTTTAAACTGGACGGAGAGAAAAACAGAAAACAGCTGAGGAGATCGGTATCTTCGTTTGAAGATGGCTCCTTAAAACGTTTCACTAGCAATACAAACGCGATATATTCGGTAATAAAATTCAACCGAGCAGCGAGCGAGCGGTCAAGTTAATTGATGACCCAGCGGAGAGGAAAACGCGCCGCTTCCATCCAGAGACGCGAAGAACGTTACGTACGAGCATAACTAAATATCATCGGGTTTAATTCACTGCCTTACCCTTTAACTCCGAAAGCGAATTGCGCACGGTAATCAGTTTCGATTTTAATCACAGAAGGCTGCCGATTTTACGCAACACACGTGGGACGGACGCGGTGCTTTACGGCGCGATAATTAAACCCGCAATATACCATCGGAGCCGGATCCAAAAGACTTGGATAAGGGAACCTGGTACAACTCATTTTCTTCGGAGAGCAATTCTTCATGATATGAATGAGGGAAACTGAGAAAAAAAATCCCTGTGATAAGTTATGGTCATTTATCGGAATTTAGCGACAATCTTTTGCTGATAACTCGTTCCAAAGAAATCTTTTCCCAATTTCCCTCGTTCAAACGATGAAGGATTGCTCTCCGAAGAAAATAAGACGTCGAGAGACCTAATCGAATATTGAACTTTGGATAAGATGTTAATGATTTTTGGAGTATGGAGAATTTGTTGAATCACACTTAGTTTCCCAAATAAATCTATCCGTGACGTTCCTAAGTTTTTCAACATCCTCTGATGATTGTGTCTTCAGTTCCATTCCCACGAAAGTGTCCATGGCTGTAGTCATTTGACTGAGTCAGAGTCTGTGTTTCCTGGAGTACCGCCGTTGCACACGCATGATTGAATGAAAGAAGAGTGTGAATGTGGTTGTGGATGTGGATGTGGCGCACCCCTTAGCCCTGAGAAAAAACCTTACCCCGATGCCATAGTCTACTGACGGCGTCGATTTGTTCCACCGATTATTCAAATTCACCGAATGAAGAGAGAGAGATCCTAGAAGCTGGGGATCCAACGACCAGTTCGCTCCAATGATCCTGCAGTCATCCGAGATGATGGAACGATATATGCGTTACACTATATGCGCCACGGAAATTTGTCGACTAAATTTTGCTACTTTCTATCGCTCAATGAGAATAGTGGCTTTTGATTTGTGGGGTGAATCGTCAGTGATGGGTGGAGGAAGTCGAGTTGAACCGATGGTCATACCTCAACCGCAATAAGTCACCCGGTAATACTCCTAAAACAATAAAGTACCCGTGCGGTCGAGTAATATTTTGGCTCGAGACCCAAACCCACGCCGAGAGAGCGTAAAGGCAAAGGAAAGGAAACGAAGGCCTTCTCTTCTCTTATATACCGACCCAAAAGTAATGCCCTGTCTCCTAATAGAGTGCAATAACATTCATATAAGCATTCGAGCGTGGGACGTGACCATCCTCCACCGGTTCTCTCGTCCTCCCCGAGACACGGTTGAAAGGATTCGATCCAGCCACCCTTATGGCCACTGAGGGATGGGGGTCGACTTTTTTTATCCTAACCTGTCTCACATTCGTATTGAGGATATTAGAAAAATAGTATATTGAACACCTAGGGCGTAAAGTGGGCTTTTTGAGACCGAGTATGGAAAGTGCTCACTTTACGCTCAAGCCCGTCAAAAAACCGCAAAAATCGTGCATGTGTGACAAAAAAAAACCGAACATTATTGGTTTCTACGGAATTGAAATTATCGTGGGTCTGTTTGTGAATTTACATGCCGAGCATTTCTGTTTATGGTGTGTACCAGCGATGAGATACAACCGTTTATTTAACTGTTTTACATAATCCGATGGTATATTGTACACAGGACACCTCCTAGCGCATGGCAGTGGTATGTTACAGTGCGAGAAACACGCCTACCTACCTTACTGCCTTCGTTCACCTTGCGACATGTATATTGCGCACAGTGTATCGAACATAACCTCATTTTTTTCTTGTTTCATTCAATTGATATACGGCAGGTTCGACTCACGCAGTGTTTCAAGGCCTCTCCACAGCTGCTCGCGATCTGAAGCTTCCAAAATCGTGGGATTTTATCGCACTGATAAATTTCATGCATTGATAACAGAAAACTGGAGCATTATCCACATTTCGAGGTCCTTAGGTGACAACATTCATTTTTATCGTATGCGTCTTCTAACAACTGGTTGATGATCGTGAGAAAACTAAATTCACCAATAATTTGATATTATCACAGTTTTGTTGTTGTTGTTGTTGTTGTTGTTGTTTCGACACTAAAATTTCGATCATAAGGTTTACAAGATTTCCAAGAAAAATCCTGTTCAATTTTCACTCATATTAAATGAAGAAAGTATTTTGGCAGTTTGGAAAAACTTTTGATAAACATTGTGAGCAAAGAAAAATTGAACAATTTGTGTTCTGAATATGAAAGCAGAAGAATCTTAGTCCGAAAATTATAGTCATCCTGCGTTTCAAGTTGCCAACTTGCCACAAACACGAATTTAGTGTCTACAACACATTGCTATATCGAACATGTCTAGCCAAATGGGAACAAAAGTTTTTCTTCTGGGATCTTGTGGAATGTCTTCTTGCAGCCATAAAGCATTTTTGTTTTTGTTTACACGATCACGAAATTGCTTAGATTCCACGATAAGAAACGTTCTGTTCGGGTGCTTTTTTCTTCGTCTTTCAGTCTCCACCTTTCGGTTCCGTTGCTTTTAATGGTTTGATCAGTTCTCGAATTCCATTCGCATTAGCAGAATGCGCGATTGCGGTTCAGGTACCTCGGTGCAGGCGGGATACGGGAGAGGATGAAAGTAAATAAGAATAAGAGTAACAAAAAGAGACTAGAAAAAGAAAAGAAGTAACTAACAGAGCAAAAGGATCGCAGGTTGCTCGTGGGGCCCGATATCTCCATCTGGAGATCGAATCTCACCCGGCTCGGCGCGACAGAAAAATGCTTCCTAGTTGACCGGTGGACTGTGAAGATTCCATAACTGTAACTCGCACGGTTTGCCTTTTGCCTCCACTATTTTTCGTCTACTGGGGTCATGATCCCGTCGGCGATCTTATGCCTCATTGTCCGTCACTTGGAAAAAGAACATTGTCTAAAAATCATATCTGAACGAAACTGAGTCACCCAACGGCAGATCCCGTATCCCTGCATCCTCACAAAATGGAAGCGGGGCGGTAATTCAAGGATTGGTCACGCAAGGGAGGATCCGAGAAGGTCGGAGGGTGCGCGCGTACATCGACGAAACGACCGCCTACTACGTTCTCACGATTCAGTTTTGGTGTTCATGCATGTGGATGTGCAGGAGAAGGAGATGATGATACGACGATCACGGACGATTTAAATCTTCCTTTGGCTTCGGCGAGAGCCAAGGGCTCAGGACAGAGCGACAAAATATCGTTTCGTTCCACCAAAGGAACGATGCGTTACGGTCACTATGCATTATGACCGCGTTATGGATGTCCGTAGACCTTTGTCCTCCCCTTGTCCACTCGCCCAGTCGAGATTTGCGTCGCTGTGAAGAGGAAGTGAAGGTAACGGAAAATTGCGAAAATTATAGAAAAAATTGTCGAGACTGGAAGCGATACACCGAGGGGCTGATTTACTCCAAATTCGGGTGTACCTACAGGTGACTTCCGGCTTCCAAATACTTCCAGCGACTTCCAGGGACTTCCAAGGACTTTCAAAGGCCACCATGTGATTTGATGTATTCTTCCAATTTCAAAGACTTCTAAGGACTCTCAAGAACTTTCAAGGACTTTCAAAGGCCACCATGTGACTATTTTGATGAATTCTCCGAATTCCAAAGACTTCCAAGGACTTCCCGGGACTTCCAAGGACTTTCAAAGGCTACGAGGTGAGTATTTGGATGAATTCTTCCGATTCCAAAGACTGCTAAGGACTTTCAAGAACTTTCAAGGACTTTCAAAGGCTACAATGTGAGTATTTTGATGAATTCTTCCAATTCCAAAGACTTCTAAGGACTTTCAAGAACTTTTGAGGACTTTCAAAGGCTACCATGTGAGTATTTTTAGGAATTCTTCCGA
>JAFFZH010015015.1:0-15972 GCA_018420115.1 Euura saliciscinereae | reverse complement strand
AATTCTTCCGATTCCAAAGACTTCTAAGGACTTTCAAGAACTTTCAATGACTTTCAAAGGCTACCATTTGAGTATTTTGAGGAATTCTTCAAATTCCAATCGAACAATTCCAAAGCCTTCGACAGGCTTCCGAAACGAGTGTATGTACATACATAGGACTTCCCCTCGTGATACACTGTCCGAGGGCTGCATAATACGATCCTTATAGTTATAATATAGTCGCTGACGTCGCGGCGAGACGCCGAACCCCCGTTGAGCCCGGAGTAGTAACCAAGTCGTGTAAAATTACCTCGTGGATGTTGTGTACGGATAGATTATAGACTTATACGAGGGAATTAGCCGGGATGCAGGTATATAATACCGAGAGAATCGAGAGTATAGGGACTTTGAGATTCAGGCAGGCATCGGGCACCACGTGTTAGGTTATTTATTAGAGAAGTTTAATTTCCGATTCACTGACCCCACTCGGGAAATCAGATTCGAGTAAGGCTCGTCATCCCCGATCGCTTTGAATTTTCGACATTATATCAAGGCGACTGCCCTGACTAATCTGATTTATCGCATGCGATAGATCTCTTTGTTTCGCCATCCCCGCGATAGGTTTACGAGTACGAAATTTATAACCTAGGAAATATTACGTGCCCACGAATACATTGATGCTATACTTTTTCAATTACCCCCGGTATATCCGATCCGTCGGTAATTTTTCGTTGACCCCGTATCCTCGGGAACGAGAGAGCTCGATGCCTGAATACACCGGCTTATCCCCGTAATCCCATTGTTGATTGTATCGGATCAATTCAACCCCTGTACCATTATGCGAAACCACTGAACCGCGGTATCAACAGTCAACTTTCATTCAGCCGGGGACTTTTTTTCGTTTAGGATCCAAAGATTTTCGGCGGCAAGTGCGGAAAGTAGGCGAAATCCGATTAACGTGGTGTCTGCAACACGAGCCACCAGAGAAGCGAAGAATAATATATGATAGACAATACAAAAAATTATCAAAAGTTCCCAATAAATTGATTAATTTTATACTTTGATTTCATTTTTTTCAACCGTTCATAAGCGTTTTCAGCAGTTTTAACGATTTTCAACGATTTTTGACCATTTTTAGACATTTTTAGCGTAATTTGGTAAACTGCACGTTAACCTAACCTCAAACCGGTTTCAGGACAACTTCAAATTGATTGATACCGGATTACGAATTCTGCATCCAACATTTAAAAACATTAGGTGTAAACAATATACTTTGTCCGATTCTTGTTAGCCAGAAAATAGCCACCTTTACTGAGATACTTCAAAGTGCGCATGGGTGAATAAATAAAGCCTAGGACAAAAAGTAGACCAACTAGGCTAATTTTTTCTTACCAACTTTGAGAGCAGAAGGGGGGGGGGGGGGCAAAACTACTATATTTAAGAGTCTTGTATACATGTCTGACGACTATAAAATTGTGGCTGTTGTCACTGTGCACTCATGAATGGAGTGTTTCGTATCCTCATTTCCATTATCGACGTGGTTTATAGACCACCTCTTGAATAAAAAGTGTATCGTGTACTCCAGTAGTTATGTCAACCGAAGTAGGTAGAGCGACTAGAGATCGTTGTAACGTTAGCGCAAGTACCCGTTAAAGGAAACTTCAGCATCTCAGTATACAGCGACTAGGTAGGGGTAAGACCACGGAGCTACAGATGGTCTGAGTAGTTATCTCGACGAGAGAAAAATTAATGGGTCCCATGTAGCGAGATGTGCACTGTAGGATATATGTGTTAACGTCCTCGCGGTACCAGTGGATGGGTGCATGGTGCACGGTTAAAAGGAGTGAGATATTGCCCGGGGTAAATGCTCTCGGTGCACTTCCACTTCACGCAAATGGAAGTGGAAGTGGAGGTAGACTCGACCGATGTAGAAAAGGGTATATGAACATTTTGAATAATCAACCCCGCGATACACTAAAAAGTTGAACATTTTTAGCCAACATGTCGGAGCCCTCCCAGGATCGTTACCATTCCCACGGTGTCGTGAAACGCGACTGATGCGAACGTAACACTACCCGAGCGTGTAACAGCTCAGATAAGATCTGTACTTTGAAGAAACTAGCGGTAGAGTTTTGATCCTCGGCAACGACGAACGCGATTCTTTTGTATCGCATTCTTTCATACTTCCGATACAAATCAGTTATCGAACCAGCATTGCCGATCATTTTCTAATTCCTCCGCTACTGCAGCTGCCAGTGTTTCCGCGGTCGAATTATAAAATCTATTTGACAAAGACCGCGATTTTCATCTCGTGAGAAGCGTGTCTGAGAAGTAGAGGAGTGTCCCCGTTCCATCAGGCGGTATGAGATGTGCGTGAAAATCGTCTCGCGGTCTCAGAAGTATGAGACTGGAAATAAAACCGGTATTAATATCGCGATGTTACCATGCGAATATTTTCTAGTCAGCTGAGTGCAGTTGTCAAGTCACCTCTTTGATCAGAATCATTTCTTTTTTCGATTTCGTTTTGCTATTCGAGAGCAACGGATCGATAGGCGCTAAATCTGTCTCAGACACAAAGATTTTTTCCCTAGGGGAATTGAATCGTAGTATTTCTCACCCGGCTGACGGTATCCGTTAACAAACACTTTGCGAGGCAATAAACCAGGGTTTTATCGAGGAAAAAGTTACAACCACGCCACCACGCACTCTCCAACGGTTTCTACGCACCGTTGTCCTTGCCGATCGTGCGTGGGCTAACGCTAAAAAGAAAGAATTATGCCTCGAAGCCTCCGGACGTTGGTTTCACGGTTGGATTAGAAGAATTATCTTCTGGAATTACGTGACGCTGAAGAATTATAATAGCCCGATCTCAACGGGGTAAAAGAAACGTGATTAGGAAATGCCCAGCGCTCGGAGGCACGAGAATATCAATTGAATAAAGGTACTTGATCACTCACATCCATGTTCCAGCGATGGTCGAGGCTGCTGAAGTGAGGGAGACCCCGAAGAGCACGATTATCCACTTCCCGAACGCCATCATGGTCTGTAACAATGTGTAAAGTACATTTTTTTCAGCATGGTCCGATTGCCGTGTTGAAGATCGCCACTGACAGTGGCTCGGAGTAATTAAGTCCATCGATATACGAGCGCAAACCGATCATCTCCGCGTTATGCCCTGAGCCGTTGTTGGCGTCAAGTTCGACGGTTCGAATGGGCGTTATATAAGTTTATAATTGTTTGTCAATATTTGATCTGGCCCCCGGGTACCTGACCGGTCCTAACGAGTTTATCCACCTCAAGACTCGAGCCGCGGCTCCTAGACAAAAGTCTACACAGAGAGAAAGAGGGAGAGTGGGAGGAAGGAAGGTGACCAAATCAAACAACAATTTTCACTGCCTACTAGGACGTGGGGTAATCGACGTTAACGAGTTTCAACTGCGAAACTATATTCTTTGAAGCTTCTTTCAATCGACCATCGCACATGGTGGTCCAGAGTAAGAAGGACAAATTGAAATGTCAATACGGTACATGAACGCGTCGATTGAGACCCAGCACAGGTTGACTCTGACGAAAATAAAAATATAAAGTTACAAAAGGCGTTTATTTTGGATGCGATTTTCTCCCAACCGGTCGTATATATATATATATATCATACACCCGTGGGGTTTCTAGCACAATCCTGACACAAATCAGCATGACCTTCATTCACGAAGAATATTGGAAGGAGGAGGGAAAAAAGAGAGGAAATTGCGATATCTCACTTAAAAATAGATTTTTGAGGACACAGGAATTAAAAAGTCACTTTTTGACGCCGGTTTTTGATCTGTAAAGTGGCTATTTGTACAACTAACTTCAGGACTGCCGGAAAAAGTATTTTTAAGACAGTGTTAATCACTTTAACCCTGCGTGCATATCTCAACTAGCATTGAAAATTTATGGTGCGTGCGCATACGAGTCGTTGGCGTGCCTGGCGAGCTTCAGGCTCGTACGAAAACCATAACCTCGTCTTCTGATGGAAACTGTACTCATTGTCAGTCAAAGAACCGACGGACTACCTTGTGCAAAAACAAAAAATTGAGGCTATCAAATCGGGGCTAATAAACAAATTTTCAAACCTCATTCGAAAAATTACTGTAGTGACAATTTTGAATGAGGTTGAATGAGGTTGGGTCAGATATTTTCCATCGAGTTATAAAGTTGGAAAAACTGATAATTTTTGGACAGAATTATTTGGCGGTCTGTCTAATTCTTCGCGTAGTAGTCAAATTTTCACTACTCAGAAGGTCAAATCTTGCAGAATTTCAAACTACGTCGAGTCATAGGTGGACAAATTCTCATTCAATGGTGACTGCTGAGGTCAGAAAATATCCTTTCGAGTCACCGTCCCCGACGAAATCGAGTCGTGTAGAGTGTATAAAATTGAAAATCTGTTATCAATAGCGATCCTTTTATCCGTCACAAATTCGCATTGAATCGGTTTGAAATTTCGCTCTCAAGTATCCAAGACGCACTTAGCGAGACCTTCTCTCGACACGCCCCGCCCTGAGGATGTCGTTCTCTGAATCTCTCGGTAATCCGAGTTTATGCCATCGTAAACTATCGTATTTACGTGATAGAAATATGCGACTGGACTCCCGCGTGGTCCTCGCCGATTGTTCGCGGATTGTTGTCCTCGTACTCCGCTTCTTTTCTCTTTTTCTCGGTGAGAATTCGCCCACAAAGAAAAAAGAGAACAGCTCCGAAATTCTGTGAGAACGATTCTTCTAATTTATCGCGACAATTATTCAAGTGAAACCGCGAGTTTATTAATTTATTCCCGAAAGCCACTTCGGCACGGGTGTCTTCGCAACAATCGTGAGCAAAAGAGCGCAAAAAGGTGGAACCTGCGAGAGCTTTTTTTCTCTTCTCGTTTGATCGCAGTGTGGCTCTTAAATTCGTGGTGAAAAAGTGAGTAAAAAAAAAGAAAGAAAGATAACCCAAAGAAGAAAAAAAAATCTCCCAGTGATCATTAGCTGTCGTTAACTGCCGGCCGTTTCTTTCGCTTGCAGCGACACACAAGGTATTAGAGAGGTTGGATCTTTTGAGTTGTAGCGAAAGAATCTCCTCTCCTTCTCACCTTCTACCTCAAGATTTCCTCCTCCGGCTCCTTAATTACGTACGAGCAAAGTAGTCGCTGTGGTAGTGGCTGCTGGCTTATATACGTGCTCCGCGAGTAACACGGAAGAAGAGAAACTTGGAGGAAGAGTAAAAAAATAAAACGAACTACCAATTATTTACGATACACACTATAACGAGAAACCAAAACGGTAAGGATACACCCAAACACGTAATGACACTGTAATCGTTCGGCAAAGATCTTAGAAAAGGTGCCTATTTTTTTCATTAGTCTTTTTGTAATGAATCATTTTTAGGATATAAAAAAAAAATCGAAATTTAGAATCAAGCTTCAATTTTGCTCCACGAAAGCTGCATCCTTTCTCCTTTCTTGTCACCCAGCTGTACGTTTAAGGATGTGAGTAGGAGACGGGATAATCAATAATCACCATTTCTTGGTCTCAATGCAACAGCGAGTTACGATTATCGACCAGGTAATTTAGACGAATGCCTCTATACCGGAGTATCAACGAGGACGATAATGAATAAAGAAGAAAAATAACATCGATAAAAGTGGACAAATACCAGCTCTCGCGCATTTATCAATGATCTATAGATCGTTGCGTAGCAGTTGGTCATTACTTGATCAAGTAATCGGCAATACATCGACCATGCCCACGCGGTGTTCGGTCACGATTAAATACGGGTTTTCTCTATTCAATAGCCTCAGTATTTTCTTCAATACGGCAAATTCTAAGCCGAAAGACTACGGCCATGTCGTAGAGCCTGTATGAAACGATTACCTGTATCGGATTACCGCCACGCCTTCCTCATACTCACTCAATTAGAGACTTGAAGATCTCATATTTTTCAGAGACTTTACAAAAGGATCTTTAAAAAATACCGGTTAAGCCCTCATTTTCCAATTTAGGTGACAAAGAACGACGGAAAAAAGTATTTGAACATCGTTATAGCGCTTTACTTCACAGTATAACGTTAGAAACGGCCTATGACGTCACTATTCAGTACGATGAAGCCGCCATCTAGTTTTAACTGTGGAAATCCACTCTTGATCACTCTAAACTTCGCGTATTCCGGAAGGTCAACGGTATAATTATAGTTACGCTGTCCTAGTTATTGAACAAGCCTGTACTATCCGGTAACGTATTGCATGATAGAAAACCGCATCCATCCCAAACATCAGGAACGTAGAGTAGCTACTATTTTTTTAGAGAAGCGCCGGATAACCGGATATCCGGCACGGGAAAATTGCCCATTTGGGATTTCTTATATCGCCGCTAAAACATTCGAGTGAGAAACTGTGAGGGATTTTCATTTGTTCCTCATTTCATTTTTGTACACTCAAAAATTTTTTTAGTTTCTATCATCTTCACTAATAGTATAGTTGTCATAGATACCAAATAACTCTTTTCGATGGATGTGGATGAAATAAAAAACAGAAGAACTTAGGAGTATAATTATCTTCTAAGCACTGTATTAAAGATTATTGCTATCTGGTTATCCGCCTATAAGTAAAAAAAACAAGCTGGATCAGCCGGATATCCGGTACGTCCCTACCTATTTTTATTCAATTACGAATTCAGCTCCAAAAATCGGCACTTTCATCTATCCCTTCATCGACTGGGACAACTATTTTAGGACTTGTCTTAGTCGTTGACTGGCGTTCAATAATCTAACGACGGTGTCAAGTTTTCTCCACTTTCTATTCATTCGTCTATCAAGTAAATGTCGATCGAACTGAATAAACGTCAAATGTGAGTGTACACTAAATATTTGTTTATGACATGTTTATGAAAAGTGGGGTCTTGCGTGGCAGTTTGGCGGGACCAAAGCTGACGATTGCATAGCCGCTATTGTGAGGTTAGGTTCTCTTATGCGCGGTCCACAATTTTGTCCACTTTCGCGTCTACCCTGTGGGTCACAACGACTCACACGAAGTTTAAGAGCATGCCGGAGTCAGGCTTTACCCACCGTGCCCGGTTTTCACTTGTTTTTACTGATATCAAAGCCTACGCGTCACGAACGCGAAACAGAATTGGTGAGCGCAATTCTATATTGAATTCCGAAGATTTATATTGCAGAACTTCTTTATTTCATGCACTAATAGAGACGGGATATGGTATTCTGCATAAAATGATAATTGTCAATGTCAACTGGTGGTCGCGGCCATATTGGGCGTTTCGCTCGTTGGCCGTAGAGCCAGACGTACCGCTGCGTTCGTTAAAATTACGATATTTCCGAAGCGCCCTAGAGATGGTGTGGCGCGTAAATATAATCGTGCGGATAACGTCGTCGTCGTCGTCATCGTCATCATCATCGTCATCATCATCATCATCATCACCATCATCATCATCATCATCATTATTATTATTATTATTATTTACAATTCAACAGATTTCGAAATTCCGTTGCCCCCATGGCCTTCGTAATAATAGCCTTCGCGTTCGTGACGCGGAAGCTTTGATATCAGTAAAAACAAGTAAAAACCGGGTACGGTGGGTAAAGCCTGACTCCAGCATGCTCTGTTGTCGACGTGGTAGGGGGTCTCTCTACTGTGTATAAATACGTAGGATCGGATGAATTCTAATAAGAAACCTATTTCTAACGAAGTAAGTGGCTACCTTCAACATGAACAAGATCTTCTGTCTTCTCGTCGCCTCGTTGGTGTGCGTGGGTGTTGCCAGCGGTAAGTTGCAGATACTGATCTATTTTCCAATACAACGAAACCTCACTTATACTTATTTCAATCGGGTACGCTAGACAATACATACGGGGCATTCCACGCCAACTCGACCAGTGTTAAACCCCGACAATCTCAAAATCATTCCATGTTTTTCTTCTAACATTCTACTCAGTAAAAAACGCGTCATAAATTTTTTTCAGATTTTTTTTATCACCGTTTTTTTTTTATAACCGTTAATTTGTTATGAATTTCTAAAGTTTACTGAGAATGCCCCTTTTTAGAAATCTGAAAAAATTCTCAAAAATCCAGTGGTTGACACAAAACAGCCCCCGTTCAGGAAAACGTGGGCCGATTTTTTTTTTCTTTTCTTTTCCATCAATTCGGAATTTTCTCATTTCAAAAACTGATATAAACACAGGATCAAACAGTAAACGACGAATAAGGGTAATAAATGGTGAAACCGAGCGTATCCGAGTAAATTGAACATTGTTCGACGCTTGAAATTTGATCCTGTGTTAGATAATTTCAGTTTCAAAAATGAGAAAATTCCGAATTGAGTGAAAAAAAAATAGAAAAAAAATTCGGCCCACGTTTTCCTAAACAGGGGCTGTTTTACGTCATCCGCTGGATTTTTGAAAAAATTTTCAGATTTTTGAAGAGGGGCATTCTCAATCAACTCCAGAAATTCATAACGAATTACCAGTTCGTTGAAAAAAAAAATTTAGGACGCGTTTATTACTGAGTAGAATGTTAGAAAAAAAACATGGGATGATTTTGAGAAGGTCGGGGTTTATTACTGGTCGAGTTGGCGTGGAATGCCCCATACATATAAGTGAGAATAACGTGAAACAAAACTAATTAAGAGTCAAGTGGTTTGATAGCTTCCACGTCAGCATTGCACTGATTCAGACACACACATCATCAACACGTGAAAAAAAAACCTGTTGTGTAGATAAACGTAGAAATATTTTTGCATCAAGCAATAAAATATCCTCGATACAGCAAGGATACAATCTTGAATTCTTGATTTCAATTCCAACAGCCAAACTAGAATTCATGGACGTATATCGAAAGCAATCAAATTTTCAATTATTGTGTCTTGAAATATTTAACAGTATACTTATTTTGCAGCAATTATTCTGCAGACTTATCGAATCGGTATGCCTATATTTTACTATCACAGGAAGTAGAATTAAAAACCGTAAAATGGTACTGAAGTGGAAAATCGACCATTCGTCGAACTTATGTATATCAAGAGCAATCAACTTACGAAGTGTTGTGTCACGAAATATTTAACAGCACACTTAACATCTTTTAGCACGTATGTTCTGCAGGTGGTAAGATTCATCGAATCGTTAAAAATAAAAACTGTGCGTACGTCATCACGATATAGATAAAATGTGTTTTTTGAACGTTATGCTCTTTGTTTGGAAACATTTTATTCTCCACATTTCATGCTACAGGGAATGTTCAAACCATTTTCAACATGTAAGGTTCCACTCGATTCGTCAAGTATTGCCATGATATCCTGATTTTTGTTTCAGGAGTCGATCCAACCGACGATTCCATCAACGGTGAGTTAAAGATACAGAGATTTTCGATAATAACAGATATTCACTTGTTGTTCGAATTTAGCTCAAGCGAGTCGAGCACCGCGGAATGACGACTTAATCACAGTCCTCTTTTCTTAAATTTCAGCTGCCGTGACAAGTGTCAACGTCCAACTGTCAGAAATTGCGGATGGTGTTAGACAGATGGTCATCAGTAAGTTCAAAACAATGTCACCCAATGAAGATATTCAAGTCATAGCTACTATAAGACATGCGTCAAATATTGACAAACTACAATAGTGTCATGATGTACCTATTTTATTTTCAGATAGCGATTTCCTGAAAATCACAGATGCTGGTAAGTCATGAGTGGATACACTTACTTGACCAATTTATACGTCTACCAAAACGCTTGAATTATCTTTGTGTCTATTTTTATTTCAGATGCTGTGTCGAAAATCGAAAGCTCTCTCGCTGACACTTTATATTATATCCCAAGGCGCAGGGGGGGTGAGTTGAAGACGACTTTACCCGAGGGGTGAATCACAAGGGAGATCTGGTGTACGGAGAGTAGGAAATGTTGGGAGATATTGGGAGATATTAGGAGATATTGGGAGATATTGGGAAATGTTGGGAGATATTGGGAGATATTGAGATAAAGGAGATATGGTGTAGGGGAGAGTGGGGCACTATGGGTCATGGGGCACTATGGGTCAATGCTGCCATCTCCGCCCTCGAGGGTTGTAAAGAGGTGGCACCTGGGTGGCAGGTTCGTGACCTACAGTCACTTGTTTTAACGTGTCGTTACTCGTTTTATTTCAACATGGTGCGTTTCAGTGACTGAAAGTTTGTTTTGACGCCCTCAAAGTTGAAAAAAAAATCCTGCTAAGTTTCGTTTTCACATTTTTACGGATTAGATACGGCCAATTGTCATCATATCAATGAATACTTACATACCTAGGCTAGAAAATCACGTATGACCCAAAGTTAAATATGCGTTTTTTGGTTAGGTAAAATCAGTTTGTTGAAAAAATTCGAGCGTGGGGTACAATGGGTCAATTTATTTAAGATCCATGGAAATAGCACATTTTCATCATCCGATCAGGTTTTTCACTAATTGACGTTCAAAATGATCCCCAGTAGACAGTTCGTTATCAGGAATTGCGACTTTAACTCCTAAATTATGTTTTTGTAGAAGAAACGTCACAATCTCATACTCATTTATGTACGTTGACGCTGTTTTTTTCCTACTGATTCAATGATTCCGACTGATGGAGTAACTGGACTGGAAAAGGCATTAGGTGCTTACTAATTTAAATGAAACAATTTATTCTGTCGAAAATTGCATCACTTTCAGCTGATTACCAGGTTGACCCGTAGTGCCCCATGTGGTGACCCATTGTACCCCACGGGTGGGGCACAATGGGTCAAAAATTCTTCTTTGGAAATGCATTTTTATTATTTTTGCTATGCAAGATATCCGAATTTTAGTTTTTGGACATTGTTGCCAATGAGTTGAGTCATGAATTCCACCTGGTCACAATTTCAAATATCTTTCCAAAAAAATTAGAAAAATCGAAAAGTGAAAACTGACCCATAGTGCCCCACTCTCCCCTACACATTTTCGCTCGTGATTCACCCCTCGACTTTACCCTTTAAAAATCGCGTGTCTAATGACATAAGGACGTAAGCGCCATTATACGACATTTGCTGTTTATAATGGCATAAAGTTGTATAATTGTTTTTTTCACGCCAATCGCTCTGAAAACGTTCGAAACGTATAGATCAATTGAAATTACGAGATCGAAAAATGTAAGTGCAAAAGGTCGTAAGTTGGGCGGATACGACCTTCTGCTTTTAACTGCGATTTCTTTTATCGAATTCTTCGCCACGACGTCGATTTCGATTTTTCTTTGCGTTTCACGAGTTTGTGCAACTGTTTGGAAGAATCATTAAAAATTATGAAAAAAATGGCGCTCACGACGTTTTCCCTTTACATTGTTTTTTATTTTTTCCTCACAAATTGTAATGAAGAACGACGTATCTGCCAAACTTACGACCTTTTGAACTTACATTTTTCAATCTCGTAATTTCAATTGATCTATACGTTTTGGCCGTTTTCAGAGGGAATAGCGTGAAAAAAAATGATTCGACCTTTTGCCACCAAAATCGCGTTTTTGGCGCTTACGACCTTATGCCATTAGACACGCGAAATGTTTTTGTGATCTACTGTTCGCTTCACAGATCAGGGTGAAGTCGTGGAATTGTTTTAATTGATTCCGATCGAATTTTATCGTAGGTCGATCGAGACTCCTATTTCAATTCTTCATATTTCATTATTTTTCACTCATTGCCGTTAAATCATGCATCAATTGCTGAATTTTTACTTTGTCATGATACACATATTTTATTTTCAGGAACCCAATCACAAATGTCTGCCAGATTCACGTGTAAGTGACACTCATTCGAAAAATACATCAAGCCTAGCTTGCTTTTCATCCAGCTGTTGTTAGAACTGAGTGAGAGTCGAAGACGACTTGATCATAACCTCTGTGTATTCCAATTTCAGATTTACTCAACCGAATAAAAACCAAAGTTATAGACGATTTGGAAAGGAGTGCAAGGAAATTCAGAAGTGAGTTGAAGACGATTGTGCCCATCTAGAATATCACGCATCAAGCACTTGAAAATTGTCTAAATTATTGAGATATCTCTTAATTTATAGTTAACAGCGCTGGCGATGAGTTCAGAGCTGTTGTGACCGAAATTACTGATTTATTCGACGCAGTAAAGATCCAAATCAATGCGATTGTGAATGCTGCTTTCAAGCTTAGGAACAACCTTAGTAAGTTGGAAACAATCGTACCATTAGAAATATAATTGTCATACAGAGATCTATCGTTTGCTACAAACCAAATTCCAATTAGACTTTCATCAATTGATCTATTTCCTTAGCCTCCAGTTAGGCAAACGTATTTGATACTCAACATTCAATCCCTGATTCGATCCCTGAGAAAATTCCGAATTGAGTGAAAAAAAAATAGAAAAAAAATTCGGCCCTCGTTTTCGCAAACGGGGGCTGTTTTATGTCATCCACTAGAATTTTGAGAATTTTTTCAGATTTTTAAACAGGGGCATTCTCAATGAACTTCAAAAATTCATAACAAATCCACGGTGTGTTAAAATTTTTTTTTTTTAATGTAGGACGCATTTATTACTGAGTAGAATGTGAGAAAAAAACATGGGATGATTTTGAGATGGCCGGGGTTTATTACTGGTCGAGTTGGCGTGGAATGCCCCGTACATATAAGTGAGAATAACGTAAAAAAAAACTAATTAAGAGTCAAGTGGTTCGATAGCTTCCACGTCAGCATTGCAATTATTCAGACACACACATCGTCAACGGGTGAAAAAAAACCTGTTTTGTAGATAAACGTAGAAATATTTTTGCATCAAGGAGTAAAATATTCTCGAGACAGCAAGGATACAATATTGAATTCTTGATTTCAATTCCAACAGCCAAACTAGAACTCACGGACGTATATCGAAAGCAATCAACTCTTGAAGTGTTGTGTCACGAAATATTTAACAGCACACTTAACATTTTTCAGCACGTATGTTCTGCAGGTGGTGAGATTCATTGAATCGTTAAAAATAAAAACTATGCGTACGTCATCACGATGTAGATAAAATGTGTTTTTTGAATGTTATGCTCTTTGTTTGGAACCATTTTATTCTCTACACTTTATGCTACACGAAATGTTCAAACCATTTTCGACATGTCAGGTTCCACTCGATTCGTCAAGTATTGTGATGATATCCTGATTCTTCTTTCAGGAGTCGATTCAACCGGGGCTGCCATCGACGGTGAGTTAAAGATACAGAGATTTTCGATAATGACAGATATTCACTTGTTGTTCGAATTTAACTCAAGCGAGTCGAGCACCGCGGAATGACGACTTAATCACAGTCCTCTTTACTCAAATTTCAGATGCCGTGACAAGTGTCAAAGCCAAACTGAAAGAACTTGCGGATGGTATTACACAGATGTCCGCCAGTAAGTTCAAAACAATGTCACCCAATGAAGATATTCAAGTCATAGCTACTAAGGCATGCGTCAAATATTGACAAACTACAATAGTGTCATGGTATTTTATTTTCAGATGGGGATCCCAGATGGGTATCCCAGCTGACCGCAGACGCTGGTAAGTGACGAGTGGACACACTTAATTGACCAATTTATACATCTACCAAAACGCTCAAATTATCTTGGTCTCTCTTTTTATTTCAGAATCTGTGATGAGAATCGAAATGTATGTCATAAGAACTCTACCTTCTGTCCAGAAGCGTAGGGCGGGTGAGTTGAAGACGACTTTACCCTTTAAAAAATTCGCGTGTTTAATGACATAAGGACGTATATAATGTCATAAAGTCGTATAATTTTTTTTTTCACGCCAATCGCTGTGAAAACGTTGGAAACGTATAGATCAATTGAAATTACGAGATCGGAAAATGGAAGTGCAAAAGGTCGTAAGTTGGGCGCTTACGACCTTCTGCTTTTAACTTCCAATATTTGTAATCGGATTTTTTCAATGGTCGTTCTTCCAATTTATGTTTGTGTTTTACGAGTTTTGACAACTATTTGGAAAAATCATTAAAAATTATGAAAAAACATGGCGCTCACGACGTTTTGCCATTACGTTGTTTTTTATTTTTCCTCAAAAATTGTAATGAAAGACCGACGTATCCGCCAAACTTACGACCTTTTGCACTTACATTTTTCGATCTCGTTATTTTAATTGATCCATACGTTTTGGCTGTTTTCAGAGCGAATAGCGTGAAAAAAAAAATTATATGACCTTTCGCCACCAAAATCGCGTTTTTGGCGCTTACGACCTGATGCCATTAGACACGCGAAATGTTTTTGTGATCTACTGTTCGCCTTACATATCAGGGTGAAGTCGTGGAATTGTTTTAATTGATTCCGATCAAATTTTATCGTAGATCGATCGAGATTTCCTATTTCAATACTTAATATTTCATTATTTTTCACTCATTGCCGTTATATCATGGGTCAATTGCTGAATTTCCACTTTGTCATGATACACATATTTTATTTTCAGGAACCGAATCACAAGTGGCTTCCAGATTCCGGAGTAAGTGACACTCATTCGAAAAATACATCAAGCCCAGCCTGCTTTTCATCCGGCTGTTGTTAGAACTGAGTGAGAGTCGAAGACCACTTGATTATAACCTCTGTATATTCCAATTTCAGAGGTACTGGACCCACTGAGATCCGACGTCATAGCCCATTTGAGAAGTAGTGGAGCCCGACGTGAGTTAACGACGATTGTGCCCACGTAGAATATCGCGCAGCAATCAGCACTTGAAAATTGTCTGAATTACTGTGGTATCTTTTAATTTTCAGGTAGCACGAACGAGATAAGTGCTGCTGTGGCCAGAATAAATCATTTATTCGACGAAGTAAAGAACCAAATCGATGAGACTTTTAATACTGCTTTCAGGCTTGCCTCTAGTAAGTAGAAAACAATCGTACCATTAGAAATATAATTGTCATACTGAGATCTATCGTTTGCTACAAACCAAATTCCAATTAGGCTTTCATAAATTGATCTATTTCCTTAGCGTCCAGTTAGGCAAACGGATTTGGTACTCACCCGTGCGGAAAAATATTGGGGCTGAATTCGGGGCCCGATCTGGCATCCCTAACAATCATTCTGGCCCAGATCGGGCTGCCGAACGAGGCCACATCGGGGGGTGTAACGCTTTAATAGGTGGGGCCCGACTGAGGCATACTTTTCAGGGCCTGACCAGAAAGGCCAGAACATATTGTTACAGAGATGCCTCTTCGGGGTTACCTAGTTAGGCCTTATTGGCAAGGGCCTGATGATGTTGCCTCGTGAATTTAGTGTAGAAAAAAAATGTGAAAAAAGATTTTTTATTGATTTTTCGGGATTGTTCGCGAGTGCCAAAGACTTTTTAACAGTTGGTGATCAATCTTACCGGATAAAAACGCATTTTTTTCGCTCGAAAAACACCGCTGTGTTCTTTGTCCTAGCCGGGGTTCGAACCATGTTCGCTCGCTCGCTCGGATTACTAGTCGCACGCCCTACCTACTACGCCAAACTAACTTATGACAAAGATTGACTTGACGTGAAATATATACAATCGATGGTTAATACGGCCAAGACAGAGAATATAATTATAAAAAATGATTACAGTAATATAGTTTCTTTACAATATCTAGATAAACCGCATACGCTTCTTCGGCAACCTTTAATTAGGGACGCCCTTGGTAAACCCAATCAAGGCCTTGGTGGTGCTTTTTCAGCACCCTTTAATTAGGGACGCCTTTGGTAAACCCAAGCAAGGCCCTGGTGGTACTTTACTAGCGACCCACAATTAGGGACACCCTTGGTAATCCCGACCAAGGCCGTGGTGGTGCTTCTTCAGCAACCTTTAATTAGGGACGCCTTTGGTAAACCCAAGCAAGGCCCTGGTGGTACTTTACTAGCGACCCACATTAGGGACACCCTTGGTAATCCCGACCAAGGCCGTGGTGGTGCTTCTTCAGCAACCTTTAATTAGGGACGCCCTTGGTAAACCCAATCAAGGCCTTGGTGG
>JAFFZH010015013.1:54945-110614 GCA_018420115.1 Euura saliciscinereae | reverse complement strand
GGAACAGGGTCCTTTCCTCGTTTACTCACGGTACGTGCACGTTCAGAAACAGTTGAGAAAGGGCAAGCGTTAGATTTTTGCGAAATCCGAATTTAGACCAAAAATGATTTATATCTTTTGACTGGTTTGTAGCAGATCGTTGATTAGGTGCGGGATACGTTTCCTGGTTGTACCGTCTTTCAGGTAAATATACCTCACTGTTACCCGGAAAATAGAAGCATTTTCAGTGCTAATAGAACGAAAAGAATCGTAACGTATCGTGTGGCTCGACGATGTCAGAAATGTCCAGTGGACAATAAAGAATTGGAAATATTACGTTTCGATGAAATTCGTTACTCTCTTCGAGAGTTTCAGATTTATGAAATGAATCCGTCATCATAATCGTTATCACCAATGTTTATGAATTATGATTATGAAGAATTCCTCTTGTATCCATTATGGAAGTGGAATACGAACAGCCCGGAAACTCCAAATCAATCGAAAAAAATTTATACCATTGTCTCTAAAGAGTCGCACGTAATCCGGAACCTCCTCATTCTCCGGAAGCATCGAATTATTCGTCAGTAAAATCAAATAATTCGCATATTCGAACTATTCGAATCATTCAAAGTTTCCAATAATTCAATTCGATCTTCAACATGAATTTTACTATTCGATTCGCAACGAATAATTCGAAAAATCGAACATTCGCACAGCTCTACTATTTTTCTGTTACGACTTATTCGTTGGCTTCCTCTGTCTATTTCTGTAGGTCATTTGCACGAACCACAAACGACGATCCAGAAATCATTCTCAATTCAACCCTGAAAATCGAAAAATTACGTATTTCACGAGTTTTCCGTGCTTAAGAATCTGATCACGGATTTACGTCTCAGGCTTTGATATTGCGATACGAAACCGACCTCTCTCCCCGTGTTCGATGAAGAATCAAACCTAAATCAGGAAAATAATTCAATTCGATAATTCAATTCGATCTTCAAGATGAATTTTACTATTCGATTCGTGACGAATAATTCAGATAATCGAACATTCATTCGTTGGCTTCCCCTGTTCATTTCTCTAGGTCATTCCCACGAACCGGAAACGACGATCCAGAAATCATTTTCAATTCGAACCTGAAAATCGACAATTTACTCATTTCACAACGTTAATTTTTCCGTCCTCAAGAATCTGATCACGAATTTACGTCTCAGGCTTTGATAACCATACGAAACCGACGTTTTTTCCCCGTGTGCGATGAAGAATCAAACCTTAAAATCACGAACGAATCCAATTTAACCCTCCAATCTGTCAGTTTTACGCAGGAGCCATGCAACTTCTTTCGTTGAATTGAAATCAAGAAAGCCAATATATTTCAGCTATCCAAACCGTAAGACGAAGATCATGAACACAAATCGATGCGGATCGATTCCTTTATCCATTCAAATGTCGTGTATTTTGAATAAAAAATCCCGAACACGAAACCTCGTAATATAACCCTTTGCTTCGTCATTTGACGCGCGGGAAACAACCAGAAATATATCGAGGCGACCTCGAGTCTCGAAACGAACCACCCAATCGGCGCGCGAATAAATTGTCAACAATAGGTGCGAGTTTTCGAGTTTCGAGCGGTTACGGCGAGTTTTCGAGTTCGAGCGGTCACGGATCCTTTAAGATTGGATTCATTCTTCTGAGGATGTGATTTTTGTGATTTTTTTCGACAGGATTATCAAGGTTTATTGAAAAACTGTCAAAACCATTAATTAGTACTCGTTTTCATGTACGTGTACAATTTATTTTATTTAAAAATATTGCAAAATGGCGGAACTACAGCTACATTACACGAGCGCTTTTTTTTACCATCGGCGGCGGTGGACATCATAACTGGAGAACAATTTATCTAAAATCGAAATTTCAAAAAGATTTAATTACTACATTGCATTGACTTAGATCTGAACGAAGAATTCGTGAAAACTTTGATTTTTCAAAAAATTAAAACAATTTTAACAAAAAGTTCATTTTTCGAGGTCCTAAGCTTTCGGTTATTTTGCTATAAACAATTTGTTTTTCAACAAAATTTGAAATCCGTCGTTCAGACCAAAGTTAATGCAATGTACTAATGAAATCTTTTTGAAATTTTGATTCTAGATGAACCGTTCCCCAGTTATTATGTCCACCGCAGTTGATGCTGAAAAAAAGGCGCTCGTCCCTTGGTTATTGGAGTTCGTACCGGTTTTTCTTGAATTTTTACCCGCAAGCTCGCCATCTCTCAATGAATTTTTCCACTTGATCCTGTCTCATCAGTCCACTAATATCTCTTTGAACTTTACACATAAAAGAATAGACTTTCCGTCTCAAGTAAGACGCGGGATCTTCAGAGGCTTTATCTCAGCGTTTCATACGCTGTGCTGGTAAAGTTAAGTGACGTTCGTCGTTTCATAAACATGTCAGTGCAGCGGTGGGACAGCCACAAGGTGTGGGTATAGTTATAGCTCGTAGTATTTTAGCTCCAGGTGGCACTGCTGCGCTGCTAAAACGTCCGCGAGAAGTGAGCTACGGTGATGACAGTCGACCGCAAAACGCAAATCGCGAAACCCAGAACGGAAAAAAAAGGTTCCACGGTGGTGCGAGCTCTAACATAAACTAGGTAGTATGCGGTCGAACAGTGTCGCGTCAAAATCGACGATTCATCCTCGGTCTAAAACCGCAAACCAATATCAGGCGTTCGTAATGAACAATTTTTGAGTATAAAGAGACAAAGAAAGGAATGACGAACAAACAAAGAACTAAATAAACATACGAGCATTGAGCAAACGGCAGAAATGTAGAAATGGCATAAATGGATGTAAATAGAATAAAGATAGAAACATAGATCTAAGGTATAGAGATAAGATTTATAGGATAAGGATATCATATACAGGGTGGTCCATTCAAGTCTGCCACCCCGAATAACTTGGTTATTATCGACTGTACAGAAAATTGTTACATGGAAAAGTTGTTGCATTTGAAGGGGAAAAATGATTTTTAGAAGCGAATATCACCTGAAGGTCATATCTTCTGAGATTTCGGTGGTTGCGATGTTTTTTTAAATAGGATTACCTATTTTCTTGCTCACTACGAGAAAGCTAACATCAAGACGCGTCCAACTATATGCAACAACATGACCTTCGAATGACCTTCGGCCCCAAAATTCATGATCAAATGATGGGGGTGGGAATTCAGGGAGAATAAATTGTATCGGCACATTCGATGCTTCTTTCACGTAATTTATTTTATCGTCGTTTTTTTTTTACGTCTATAAATTGAATGTAACGATACATATTTTATTTTTGGACCCTGCAAGGACCTCCTTAATACTTTTAAGACGTCCAATGCCATTGATTCTGTCTTTTGGCTACAAAACTGGCTCTGGAACCACTTGATACGTAATGTGTACGTCTTTTGGTAATTGAAAATTAACAATTTTGTATTCCTTGCGAAAATTCATGACTTCTTCGGGTCTTTTACGAACAAACAACGTAAAGACGACTTTTCGATTTCTTTATACACATCAGTCTGTCTTCCTTCACTCGATTTCGAACGGTAATTTCAATTTTGCAGGTAGACATAACTGTGTCAGTTGATGAATAAAAATTCCCGATCGATATTACGCAACCCGCAAAGGCGGGGGGGTAAAAATTAGCCGAAAAAAATGATAAACATGAATGTAGGTAGTTATACGTGTAATACCAGTGTCCAATATGTGTTATTGTAGCGGGCCTAACGACCCACGCGATTCTACCTACGCGATATCCGGTATACGGAGGCATGAACATGGGCAAGAGATCAGTCAGCGATATCCTGAATGCTCGCGTATATGATAATAGATACCACCTATTTCCCATTCGTGTGTTGCCAACTTTGAAATTAAATATGTATTACGCAACCGGGCGGACAGACAGTCGGTTCCTCGTTAGTTCACATCACTGCACTTTCACAAACATAAAAATAACGATCCATAAAACATCAACGACTTTTTTTCTTTTTCTTTTCTTCGTCAATTATGATGAAAAGTCGCATTCAAGGCCAGTTTTTGTTTCACTATCAAAATACGTTTCATGAGGAATGTTAGAAAGTGTGCAGGACGTCTAGAAAAAAGGATTAGCAGGATTTAAGACGACTTTTTTGAAACTCTTATATTTGTATAGTGATGGAGTTCCTGAATCTTTACAGTACGGGATTTCAATTATCATACAAACCACAAACAGATACACGTATGTTGAACTGAGAAAGTAACTGAACACTTTTATTGAAAATTATAAACTTTTTTAGTGACATGTCGTTGTAGAGATGAGAAAACAAAAGAGATTGAATCGATGATAATCGAAATTCTAATTACATATCCGCTGTGATATTAATTTCAAACAGATGGAAACACCAAATCGACAGATACCAAAGACGTCTATAGGCTCTAAGGTATCGATGCTACAACAACAGTCGGTTAAATCGAAGGAGGAAGCGATCAAGATATCTTCTGTGGATCTAGAGAAGGAATAGACTTTTCGGAAGTCAATCAGCGAAATTAAGACGTCTTATGCAGTCCTGAGCAAGAAGTAATCTAAGATTCTAGGGCGATGCACCAAAAAAACAGTCGATTTATTCAGAAAAGACGACTTTTGGACGACTTGAAAAAGTCAGGACTTGTTGATATCAAAATATGAAAAAGACGTTCAAGATATATTATCTTCACACAAGTCTAAGACGTCATTGAACGTTATAGGTTGACTTTTAGGGCGTCTAAGCGGCTTCAAATAGAAGAAAACGTCTTTCAATCGTTTGAAGACGTCTTTCAACACCAGAATAAAAATGTCAGAAGACGATTACTTAAATAATCCCTCAAAGATTAAGAAGTCTTTCAGCTCCTGCAGTTTCTTGTGCAAAGTGAGCAAAAGGAATTGAAGTAGTTCAAAGACGTCTTAATTCTGAGTTTCCAAAAAGGTTACAAAAACGACTTTGGAAGAGTCTAGCCTGAAATAAGTCATTTTTGGGGTCAATTCCAGAATCTTCTTCATTCACTCGTCGTCTGCACGACTTCAACTCGTGTGAGTGTGAGTCTCGATGCTGGTGATGCCGTTCGTATTCAAGGCTCGCGCCAATTAGCGCTGATTAATTCGAATTATCGCTAGCACGTGGGTGTCCAGGATATGAAAACCCCTGACCTTTACCGCGCGCGGTTTGGCGCAGAACGAGCGCAGTAGCGTCGATCCTCGTATTACCGACTGTCATTCGACCCCCCGGGTTCCGTTGACAAATTCTATCCTCATAAACGCGCCCCTCGATGTGTACATGCAACTCCGACTCTCTCATGGGCTGGGGTCTTTTTTTTCGATTCACATTTTACCACCGGGTTTAGAAATTGTGGTTCCGAAATCACCACCAGGCGGCGACACCATCCGATACTCTATACGTCTTCACGTTTTTAGTATATTCCCTGAATTTCCGTTTTCCGAAGAAGTCAAACTATGAGAATAATGATCCGAATGAGGTCTTGTGAGTGGAAGAACATTTTAGACGACTTTTAAAATTGTAAGAATTGATTTTTTGACACGTATCACATAATTTAGAACATAACACATAATTTCTTACTTTTCAGACGTATTGAAATGAACCCGTGGAAAATATTGAAACGGTGTTCAGCCGTTCTTTCCAAGACGCAGTTCACAGACTCATAGGTACCACGCGATTTGGACTTTTTGAGACAGCTTCCAGACGTATTCAGACCAGTGTGTGAAAACTTTTTGGTTTTTCAGACTTTTGAAGACGGTTTTCATACTTGGACACGTTTTACGGAATTTGTGAGACGTTTGTAAGTAATATTTTTAAACATTCATACATTAGAAAAAAAAATTTAAGATCACTTCCAAACATTGATTTGCAGACTCATAGAATTGACAACTACTTATAGCTGTATCCTTTCAGATTCATAGATAGACAGCTTTCAGACTTCACGATACTACTTTGTAAATTGTAAGACTTCTAAACTTCAAGACATCTTCAGACCGTATGACTTCACTGTCTCTTAGGACTCAAGATGAGTTCTAGAATTTGAAACAAAGAATCAAACACGGGGTCCTCAAAATGACTCGCAGGTTGTTGTAATTAATCAACCAGACTTGTGAAAATAAACTAAGAAACTTGAATAGTATTTGATAAATAATTTATTGAATATGAAAAACGATCTTCACTCGAAAATATTTTAGAAACAACATTACATTGAGTCGTCTTGACGACTATAAGAAGTCTGTACAGCTAGACACTATGTTTCATTACAGGTTCAAAGACATCTTTCAGACTTCTTATATTGTTATAAACCAACTTTTCACTCTTTTCTTCTTCCACTTTTGGGTTATCATACCATTCATATCAATGGAAAACAACTATTTTTCTACCAATGATCTTTTCAAGAAATCACGTTAAACAATACATGGTTTACAAATCAATTATCATACCATGAGTATTAAATAAATCGATTTCTGAGAAGATTAATCAAAAAAGAGAATTTTCCCCAAAAGAAACTATCATCGATCAAAAACGTCTCGTAAAGTCAAAAAAAATTTTTTTCAACCTATCTCAAAATGGTCTCGTAGACTAACTCATAGAAAAATCCCCCCCCCCCCCCCCCCCCCCACGCAAAAAAAGCTGCGTTAAAATCGATCGTCGTAGTCCCCCGGAGTTATATACCTGTAACGCCATCTGTGACATCGTGGAGCAACCTCGTAGTGAAAAGAGGGTTAACTTACCATCTACGTGTAAAATTGTACATCCATGGAGAATAAGCTTGAAGAACAATGTGTGTGTGCGTGTGGGGGGTGGTTGGAGAGGGGATTTGATAATGACAATGGTAAAAGGTCGTAGCCGTCCGAATATAGCCGAGTATAAATCCACGCCCATGAGAACGCCCCTCGGTTTGGTATTGGCAGGATATTATGTTAGGTGTTAAAATACTGTCATGGCCGATGCTGTTAAGAACCGTCCAATGAAAAGGGGACATGGGAGACAAAAGACGGTGTCTGGGTGAGGATCGAGGATTGAGGAAGAAACAGTGTACGAGAACAAATGAATGTCGACGATGGATCTCGGCGACTATACCCCCCGGGCTATAAACCGGGGCTTCTGATTTTGATGTATTAAATTCTATTGCTACGTGACAACGAATTCTAAGTTTCAGGGAGAGATGGAATTTTTAAAACCCCTCGAGCCCCATTTGGACAGACTTCTACCACTAACAATCGTCAAATCCTGCGGCAATGTTGGAATATCATCCAACTTTTGCTTGTTTCGTTCAGAAAGTCGTCTAAATGACGTGGTCGCCGAACAAGACGTCTTTTCAACTTCAGAAAAACATTCGAATACAACTCCTGGACATCTTTTGATTTGTTTCGTATACGTCTTATCACGTTCCGCTGTCTCATCAGAGTAAGAAGACGTCTGAAAGTCTCCATGGGGCCACTATTCGAATTTAAGACGTCTCATGAGTCGTCGTCTAGTTTTCCCTAAACCTTGATTCATCAGTCAAGACATCCTTGCATCCTTTCAAAGCCGAGAAAATCCTCTTGGTCTTTGACCGTTTTAGACATCCCTTCATTTTTATCCATCGTGAAAAACTTTTTTTCGACCGTTTAGAAGTCCTACTCAAAGTCATGTGAAAGTTGATCTCAAAATCTATAATAGTATTATTCTACGTCTTCTTGTCGCTAGAAGTCTGAAAAATTGTCTCGAAAAATCGATTGCAATATTTGATCAAATAGCTAGACGTTTTTATTTTCATTTTTGACGTGATTTAAAAGTCGTCTAGAAGTCTATTCAAATCTGTAACAATTCAGACGACTTTGTGCTAATCAAAAGTCTCAAAAGTCGTCCTCAAGTCTTCTTCAAATCTCGATCCGTTATTAGAAACATCTTCACGTTATTCGTGAGACTCAAGCTCTCACAAAGTCAAAAGTTGTCTAAACGTCGTTTTGAATATTCTCTTTGTGCGTCTAGGCGTCTTTTCATGTTTTAAATAATGGAGACCTGGAAATAGTCTGTAGATCGACCATGAAGACGTCTTCTATCACTTTTCATTCTTATAGATGACCCATAAGACCACTGATCCCCAAAAGTCGTCTCAAAGGCGTCTCAAAAATGTATCCTCGTCTCCGAAAATCCCTTTCAATAAAGCTAAGTCTACAGAAACGTGTAAAACTCATTCCAAAGTCTTCACTGAAAACTGAAAACCTTTGGGCATCCCATAAATGTCTAAGAAGTCGTCGTCGTCTGAAACCGGCTATCTTCTATTTCTGATCGTCAAACACCTTCAAATTGCTTAGATCGACCGAAAGTCGTCCGAAGGTCTTTTTCAAACCTTCATCCGCCAACCTAGATGTCTTCAAATCCTGCAGAAGACTTGAAATAAGTCGTTCTGAATCGTCGAAACCCCTTTCAGACGCCTCGAATCTCATATTTTCAATATCTATATGCAGTAAAATAATTTATGCATGCTAAGAAAGTGTCGCCTCTTCGCCGAAGATTAGCTACGCACAACCCAAACCGTGAAACCTTAGAAGGAAGCATTATAACAACCACTTTTCCATTGTTCATCAGACATTTTTGTTATTTGGTCTTGTTTTTATCTTGTTTCGTCATAATCTCTCTTCTTCATCTCCCTCTGTTCCACAGGACCTGCTTCTGTATCAATTTTTGGTCTCTCCTCCAATTTATTCCATAACAGTCTGTAGTCCATCCCGCACAGACGGAGCCATTACCCTGTCTAAAACAGTCTCATTTCCTCGTTTCCTTTCCATTCATTTGGTTTGTTTTGACTCCTCGTCATTCCTCTGTCATCACTCTACCTGCAGCTAGTTTGTGGTACCCTATAGAGCTTAGAGTGAGGCCCAGCCAAGCCAAGGTAGCCCAACCAAATATCGGAAGAAGCATCAGCCGGATGGCGCCCGTCATCACACTTAGACAGGATAGATAATTATCGAAAACACGTATAATGGACTCTTCTTTCCTTCTTCAGACTCTACTTCTCCTCCTCCTCCTCGTCCAAAAAGAACTGAACAAGCCAACAGGAGCACACAGCAGACGACATCATCGAATGCATTCTGCATTTATTTTTCTTAATCGCCTCATATGCGCTGCAGGCCACCCCGTAATTTTCTCAGTCTGCAGCGTCATCTCATCCTCCGTCTGCAGCACTATGCTTTTTCTTATTTCACTGAATGGCGTCTAGAGTTGGATATCGAATGGCGGAAATTCGAGCTCGAAGGACTGTGTAGATCAGGAGGTGGAAATTCCGCTGATTAACTTTTCGCGCTCGATATAATCCCAGTGACGTTACAACCGGGTAATCCTCAGGTTGAAGTGGGCAGGATCAGGACCAGGCCGTGTCGTGTATTTGGGGCTCTTTATTATATGGTCTATATAGAGCTAGGATCATCTTCTCAGCTATCTTCAGAACACAGGCTTTGATTATTCAGTCCGTCGGACCGAACGACGGATTACACACCAACAGGCAGTCTAGAGGGGATGAAATTTTGTCTTCTGGGATATTTTCTAATCCTTTGTCTTTATCTTAATACACTGCTCTAATAAGTTTCCCACCAAGGAAGATGAAGCCACAAACACACCAATAGCAGAAGAAAGGTTTTTGCTCTGGTATATAACATACATGTGAGTGGATTATTGTGTCATTATAGCTCTGTTTTAGAGATCCCGTCAGTCACTCAAATGTAACACCCCCACCTTTTGTAGTAATGCAGAATCGGTGTTTGGTGTGTGAAATCTTCTATCTGTTCTATCTGTACTGATTTTTTTTTTTTCAAACGTCTGAGAAAGCTATTACGTTGTTCTTGTTAAAACACCATTTATTAAACTACATGTGGAGAAAAAAAGTCTCGAAAGAACGTTCAATAAGGCAATCAATAGGCCATTTTCAATCTTATTATAAGACATTATTTGCGAAAGGTGTTCAAAGCGTGACCAAAAACACTTCTTGCAGTCATTAAAATACGACTTCAAGACAACTTTTTAATATTTCTGAAAGACGAAGAAAATAAGAAGGAATACTGAAATAATTCAAAGTCCATTTTAGGATGACTTTTTGGATTTCAACCCTGTTTCCAATACGTCTAAGCAGGAAACGAACTTTTTCAAATAATTGTAAATTGTAAGAGTGAAATTCCAGATGACTTTTAGACGCTTTTTAGAATGTGTGAGGATCAATTGAGAACAACATCGAAAAGACTTCTTGTACAGCAATAAAACACACTATTAAGATGACTTTCGGACTTGTACAGATTTCTAAAAGACGTCTACAGGAACGAGAAACTTTTTCTATCATATCTTAAAAACTAATCTCACACAAAACTTCTGGATTGTAGGAATATTTTCATTCTAAGCAAAAATCTAGGGCAGAAAACTATTATTATTCATTCATTGTGTCACCTCAAAGACGACTTGTGGATGAATTTTCCGATCTTCGATCGATTCTCGTGACTGCATTGTGATTTTTCTACGTCAATATATGATGAGAATAAATGTATAACAAAAGTCAGACATTATCAACCAATTGAAACGATTTCAAACCATTTTTCATTCGATTTCATGCGATGTCGAAGCATTATAATGTGTAATAAATGTATGTAAATTAATTCGTTCAATATTTGATCGATGATTGATCGGCCATTCTATAAAATTTATCATTGGAAAACAATCTTAACGTTTCCATGTAGGCATGAAATAAAAAAATATTTCTCCAATTTATCAATATATCATCGATCTTTTCATCAGGAAGTTGTTTGGATGTAATTTCAAAAAAAGCGCTTTTTGGGTTATGGCCACTGAGGTGATTTTTTTATTCCGTTTCACGGCTGTTATTCAAAACTGGAATTCAAAGTTAGATCTCACTTTTGAGTTTCCATTCTAGTGGTTAAATTTTGAATCCATCCATCGAAAATCACGAAAATTTTCCTTTTTTCCTTTTGAAGACCGCTTTGACAATGGAATCGAAATTTATGTACTGAAATAGAGACTCGAAAAAGGAAAAAAAATGTTGATCTGTGTTTTCAATTATTATTCTTGAGCCCAAGGGACTTGAATGCGAAACTAAAGTTTTTTAAATTGTTATTTACAATAAATGGTTGAGAAAATAGATAATTTTCCATAAAATCCAAAATGGTTACGTAAAAGAGATCAAATTTGACGTTTAGAACCCAATTCGTGCTGACCGGTATTATCAATCAATTTAGCCAGCCTTGCAAGAATCATAACTAATAGAATGGTAATCAAACTTTATTTCTTATAAAGTCAGTAATTATCAATCCAATTGTCGAAAAGGACTCGTGGAGTGAAAATACTGATTAGATAAGATAATGGAATAAGATCTGACAATAGATTCTCGCCATACTTGCTATTATCTGGAATTAACGATCTCCCATTCTCGACTAAGCCTCTTCCCACCGCGTCCGCGTGACACGGAATATAAAACCCTCGTGAATATCTCTTGATAAAATAGTTCTAAATTCATATTCGTCTAAAATGGCGTCCGGGGCAATGAAGGGTCGTGTCCCAGCCCCGTCCGCCCATCCGGATCCCGCTATCGTCGACCCTTGCGTAACGTGCCGGTGTCAGGGTGTGTAGGTACCCTAAATTCAACGCAGGGAGGTCCTTTGTGGCTCTGCCATGTGTCGCTAATGCTCTCCCTCCAGACCCTGGGGGGGTAGTTTCTATTCTATTTCTGTTAGCGAGGGGGTGTGTGCGTGCCGAATACCCGTCCCCATTCCCCATTCCCCAAAGGGCAAGAACCCTGAGCGTCGCTTACGGGGAATAAACGCATCGCGGGATCCCCGACTTCGACACATACCCCCGGACCCTGTATCGGAGGGTCCCTCATGACTGGGTTTAGATTGACGTAAAATCAATGAACAAAGTCAATGAGTTTTCGAGTGGTTCAGGCCCTTCCCTGTTTCTACCCTCACTAACACCATGGTGTGACGGTGTCACGTACCGTCTATCGTGGAGGTTTTTTTTTATATCCTGTTTCAGTTCGCACGTTTATTTCAGATATAGAAGAAACTTTCTGATATCGAGAAGCTTTATTTAACATTGTAAATCACGAAAACAATTTTTTTTTTCAAATTGCATCCATTGGGATTGGACACCATGAAGACAGGCTCGGTCTGTCAAGTGTGCCTATGATAGCCGAGGACGAATACAGTCAAACTTCGTTTATACATTTTTTCAAGGGTAGTATATACCTAGTGCAGCCTTCGAACTTCCCGTTGTTTATTTTGTTCTCAGCTGTTCTGAAATGTGCAAATATGACCTCAGATTCTTTGACCTCTATTCAATTTCCGTACGCATTCGAATGTTGTTAGTGTTTTTCCCAGTAAATTAGATTCACCCTCCGAATTTCTCAAATCTGACTTCAGATTCGTAATCAGTGACCCAGAAATCTCCGAGTACCAATTAGTGATATGGTGAGAATTCTACGACTTTGCAGAAAATATATTGAAAATATTTTCGTTATGAAAGAAAGATTCGAAACTAAGAAACGATTCTTTATTCTTACGGTCTGTGTTCATCTATAATTCATCTGCAAATTAAGAATCTAACTATGTTTGAGGGGAAAATCAAAATTTACGATTGTTTGGAAGCATTTTTACTTTTTTCTTTTTCTCTTGAATGGAAACACTGATTTATTGAAAAAGAATAATAACTCTACCTTCGCTCTCATAAATGTTGAGATTAAGCGTTTCCACGTTTTTCGTATTGATTTTTGAGTGTCTTTCAGAATACCGATTCATGGGCAACCGAGTATCGTCGAGCCAAAACCAAATCCATGGCACAACGAGACCATGCCGTGACATTACTTTATGGACGTAGGTATAGCATCGAAAACCTTCATGGATGTTAAAAATAATTGAAGGCAAAGTAACGACACGACGCTAGGCATCGGACGTCATGACCAGGATTTTTTAAATTTCATTGACGTGATTTCGGCTTAATAATGAGAGAAGATCACACCACTTGTGTGGTGACGACATTCGTGCATGGTCCCTGAGAACATGTCCCTAGTACGTCTGAAGACGGCTTGGAATTATTGAGGGTAAGGTGACAATCATAGATCATACTTTTTCGTACAAAGGCGCGTTTTATTTGCGTTCATTTCAGTTGATGTCAACATTTCAAGTCATGATTTCTGTGCGTTTAACTCCAAGATTGAAGTAGGAGATCATTGAGGCAGACTGCCAGAGTAGAAAGAGAAGAAATAACAACGGCGATTGTATGATGGTGTGTCCAGGTCTTGTCAGATTCATCATTGCAGGGTCAGTGACGATATACTACTATACGATACTATTCGGATCATCCCGGGCCGTGCCTATGCCGCCGTGTGTAACATCCTGAAATGTACAAATTCTTATTAAATCGTGACAAACATTTAATAGTTACAGCGCTGCCGGACCAACCTGCACGGTTAGAAAAAAATGGTTAAATTCAACATTTTTTGCGTGTCCCAGTAGGTCTGCTATGAAAAAATATGTTAATCTGATACAAGCCGTTAATGTCAGGCGTTAAAACAACGAAATGTATTTTGTTTTTGTAACCCAATTTTGAGTTCATTCAACAGAACGATAATGTCGAATCGCATGTTGATTTAACTGTCAATACTATCATTTTAACATTTTTCAGTAGTAAATTCCAACATAAAGTGGTATGTTGTGTTTACGAAACAACACAAATTTAACTTTTTTTATATCAATTGAGAAGCGAACGACATTTTGTGTTAAATTTCGGGTCAACACTTTTTGATGCAATTACATAATTAGGGAATGTTGAATCAACTAAAAAAATGGTTAAACTTGACAAAAAAAAATTTAACATTTACACAGATTATCTCTTACCGGGTGGTGGACAACAACTAAAGGGATTCTCGGCAGAGCACTGTGGTCTGGCGTTGGCCACACCGAAGAAGGCCAGAGCGACGAGGACCAGACAAGCGAGTTTCTGCATGGCGAACGAGTTAGTAGTACTTTGGGGGAAATACTTCTGTGAAAAACATGGCCAAGTGTCCTCTATTTATAACCCCAAAAACCTGTCGAATGTGGGAGCGTTCAAACATTACGTAACCGGTAACAGTGTTGTTCTCCAATATTGGATCCCCCTCCCTGGATCCCTGTTCTCGATAGGGAACCGTAACATCTGAGTCAAGAACCCCCCACTCCAGGTTCCAAGGCACAGGATATCTGAACTTTTTGCGGCGTGTGCACAGGTGCAAATTCAGTCACGAGTTTTCGATAGTTAAAAATGAATGTCCTTGGGGCGAGTATGGGTATCGTGAAAAATAGAGAGTTCATGACCTCGAGTATATTTTGTAGAATTTTTTTTCTTGGATATGAAGGTAACCTGGCTATCTCTGCGCTTAAAAAACGCTGGGCATATCTTCGCGATAACATTCCCATTACATTATGTATCTTCAAAGCTGCGGTTTTCAAATTCAATGGTACAGCCTGCGAAGAACTCATGAATGGAGGTAGCTTGACGCTGGACACCGAACCTATGCAGTTTGGTCTTCCCATGGGATCTCCACTATCCTGTCAGACCTAGTCATGGATGACCTTGAGCAGACGTGTGATGATATTCTCGATTTCGAACTTCCTTTCTATTTTAGATACGTGGACGATATTATCACTGCGGGCCCTAGAGATTCTACCATACACGTCTTACACGTATTTAACAATTTCCATCCGAGACTTCAGTTTATCTGGTAAACTGAACAGGAGAACTGCGTCAGCTTTTTGGATGTGTTGCTTATCAACAACAACTCGGTTATAAAAACTGATTGGTTCCACAAAAAGACATGGTCACAAAGATACCTAAATTTTGCTTCTCGCCATCCTAATTCCATGGAAAAAAATTGAAACTTATTTTTCATGTCCTACGACTGAATGATTGTCCACCTCATCTTCTCCAGAAACATATCAAGAAGAGACATAACTCAATTCTTACTTCGCTACTTTGTGCCTCGCAAAACTGCAGTTTTGGTGAAAGATCTTCGAAAATCTTCAGTAACAAAAAAGTGCCCTGATCTAATTGGCTAAAATTTTTACACAGTATGTCTTTTTTAATGCCAAAAGTTGTCTAAAAATGTCAAAGTGGGCCGAGCAATGGTTCAAAAGATACATCAACAAATATTCGCAAGGTGGCGAGAATTCGGCGATTATGAGATCGCCAAAAAGTTTTTTCGGCCGCAGTTCAAAAATTCAAGGGCGATCGCGAGTAGGCAGACAAGAATAATGAATATTAATCTTGAATTTTTGAATCGTGGCCAAAAAACTTTTTTGCGACCTCATAATCGTCGAATTCTTGCCACTGTGCGAATATTTGTTGATGCATTTCCTGAACCACTGCTCAGCCCACTTTGAAATTTTCAGACAACCTTTGGCATTGTGAAAGACACGTTGTGTATAAATTTCAGTCAATTCGATCAGGGCACTTTTGAGTTATGAATGATTTACACTCATTTTGTATTAAAACTACACTTGAACGGGGTATTAAAAATCTCATGAAAATACTCTCGAAAAGTTCACAAAAAGCCCCAAAATTTTGGTATTGGAACTTTTTTCATACATCGTTCACGTTTTGAGCTATGTAGGCGCGAAAAATAAAAAAAAATTGAAAATCAATTCATTCGATTATTTTTCGTGATAGAATGATGAGTCGAAAAAATCTGAAAAAAATCACAGTTCATCGTTTCAACATGTAGTTTGACTGTGCAAAGGGACAAGCAGATCGAAAGGGGTCAGGGAAAAAATCTCTTTTTTTCGGTCGATTTGACGTGGAATCCCCCATATACTTAAACAAGCGGATTTGGGCTGACTATAACCCATTGGGCTGCAGCCTTCGAACTTCCCGTTGTTTATTTTGTTCTCAGCTATTCTGAAATTTGCAAATCTGACCTCAGATTCTTTGACCTCTATTTAATTTCCCTAAGTATTCGAATGTTGTTAGTGTTTTTCCCAGTAAATTAGATTCACCCTCCGAATTTCTCAAATCTGACTTCAGATTCGTGATCAATGACCCAGAAAATCTCCGAGTACCAATTAGTGATATGGTGAGAATTCTACGACTTTGCAGAAAATACATTGAAAATATTTTTGTTATAAAAGAAAGATTCGAAACTAAGAAACGATTCTTTATTCTTATGGTTTTTGTTCATCTATAATTCATCTCCAAATTAAGAATCCAACTATGTTTGAGGGGAAAATCAAAATTTACGATTGTTTGGAAGCGTTTTTACTTTTTTCTTTTTCTCTTGAATGGAAACACTGATTTATTGAAAAAGAATAATAACTCTACCTTCGCTCTCATAAATGTTGAGATTAAGCGTTTCCACGTTTTTCGTATTGATTTTTGAGTGTCTTTCAGAATACCGATTCATGGGCAACCGAGTATCGTCGAGCCAAAACCAAATCCATGGCACAACGAGACCATGCCGTGACATTACTTTATGGACGTAGGTATAGCATCGAAAACCTTCATGGATGTTAAAAATAATTGAAGGCAAAGTAACGACACGACGCTAGGCATCGGACGTCATGACCAGGATTTTTTTAATTTCATTGACGTGCTTTCGGCTTAATGATGAGAGAAGATCACACCACTTGTGTGGTGACGACATTCGTGCATGGTCCCTGAGAACATGTCCCTAGTACGTCTGAAGACGGCTTGGAATTATTGAGGGTAAGGTAACAATCATAGATCATACTTTTTCGTACAAAGGCGCGTTTTATTTGCGTTTATTCCAGTTGATGTCAACATTCCAAGTCATGACTTCTATGCATTTAACTCCAAGATTGAAGTAGGAGATCATTATGGCAGACTGCCAGAGTAGAAAGAGAAGAAATGACATCGGCGATCGTATGATGTTCATCCAGGTACTTTCCGAGTTTTCCCCCAGCTACATCCTGAAATGTACAAATTCTTATTGAATCGTGACAGACATTTAATAGCTACAGCGCTGCCGGACCAACCTGCACGGTTAGAAAAAAATGGTTGAATTCAACATTTTTTGCGTGTCCCAGTAGGTCTGCTATGAAGAAATATATTAATCTGATACAAGCCGTTAATATCAAGCGTTAAAACATCGAAATGTATTTTGTTTTTTTAACCCAATTTTGAGTTAATTTAACAGAACGATAATGTCAAATCGCATGTTGATTCAACTGTCAATACTATCATTTTAACATTTTTACATAATTCTAACATAAAATGGTATCTTGTGTTTATGAAACAACACAAATTTAACATTTTTTATATCAATTAAGAAGCGAACGAGATTTTGTGTTAAATTTCGGGTTAACACTGTTTGATGCATTTACATAATTAGGGAATGTTGAAACAACTAAAGAAAATGTTAAAGTTGACAAAAAAAAATTAACAATTACACAGATTATCTCTTACTGTATGGAAAATCCTCGGGATAGCACGGTGATAGAGCGTTGGCCACACCGAAGAAGGCCAGAGCGACGAGGACCAGACAAGCGAGTTTCTGCATGGCGAACGAGTTGGTAGTACTTTGGGGGAAATACTTCTGTGAAGAACATCGCCAAGTGTCCTCTATTTATACCCAAGAACCTGTCGAATGTGGGAGTGTTCAAACATTACGTAACCGGTAACAGTATTGTTCTCCAATCTCGGATCCCCCTCCCTGGATCCCTGTTCTCGGTAAGAAACCGTAACATTTGAGTCAAGAACCCCCCACTAAAGGTCCCAAGACACATGGTACCACAGGTGCAAATTCAGTCACGAGTTTTTGGTAGTTAAAAATGAATGCCCTCGGGGCGAGTATATTTTGTTGAATTTTTTTTCTTGGATATGAAGGTAACCTGGCTATCTCTGCGATTAAAAACGCTGGGCATATCTTCGCGATAACATTCCCATTACACAAACGGACCTTGTTCATGCTCTTAACATTTGCTTCAAAGCTGCGGTTTTCAAATTCAATGGTACAACTTATGCGCAGCAGTTTGGTCTTCCCATGGGATCTCCACTATCCCCTATCGTGTCAGATGTAGTCATGGATGACCTTGAGCAGACGTGTATTTAACAATTTCCATCCGAGACTTCAGTTTACCTGGGAAACTGAACAGGAGAACTGCATCAGCTTTTTTGATGTGTTGCTATCCACCTCATCTTCTCCAGAAACATATCAAGAAGAGACATAACTCAATTCTTACTTCTAGTAAATTGAACAACAATAACGACGGGACAGCCCAGTGTGATTATCGTGGTAGACTACTAGGTGTGATTACTGCGGGTTCAAAGTGCTTATTATCGTACAAACGCGCGTGCGCAATCCCAGACTCCCCCCCGCCGTCTAACTATTCGCCGGAATTCTCTAAATATTCCAAGAGCTCTACAAATTTCCTAGAATTCCTTGGAACTCATCAGGAAGACCAGAGAAATTGAAAAAATTCTTTCAAAGTCTTCGGAGGAGTCATTGAAACTAATTGGAAGTCATTGAATGTCACTTGCACAGTAAAAATTAGGAGCAGGATTATAATTGTAACAAAATGCAAAGGACGAATTCCTGAATTCCTGGAATAAATATGAGGACGGAATTCTAATGATCACTATAATCACTCGTGAAATTTGATGACTGGATCTAAATTCCCTGTATACACAAGAGAATGGACGCGAGCGAGGTTGTATAGCAGTGATGAGAGAGTTGAATATATAATTGATAGATCTTGTTCGTAGATACTGTATGGTGTCGGTCAATGAGGCGTTACCGACTGGTTAATTGGCACGGAGATGAAGATTTGTTTATTTGTTATTTTGTTGGACATGTAACCGAGACTTGGCTACCGTTAGACGTTACAAAGAACGACGTATAGTTGGTGCGTTAGAAACTTGTAGAGTCAGGTATGTGCAGCAGCTTGTAGGATGCCATAAATGTATAGTTACACGAAGTGGGATCTATTATACCCTCCAATTGGAGGTAAGAAATTCAACAGTCATCCTCCCTAACGAGAATGTGTTTTTATTTTCAATTTTTTTACGTTTTAGTTTTTAGACTCTTGTTAGCTTTTATTCAGTTGTTCAAACACCCACGAAAGCAAACCTTGAAACTTATCGTTGGGTGTATTTATTCCACTTCGTACGAGCTAATATGTATTATAAGTAGAAATAAGACACATTCGAGGAGTCTCGTTATAGATTGGGCCAGTTTTTTTTTCTCTTTGGTACGTGATTGAAAAATGTAGAGAGTAACTCACTATAATGCTGTAATCCTATACTTATTTCCAAATACTATAATTTTATACCAGCAACGTTGAAAATTTTGCCCAAAATTATTTAATGACTTTCGAGTGTCACAAAATCAGACCCAAAATCCAAAACTTTCTAAAAAATATTAGAAAACCACTGCAAAGATTTTCAACTTAATCTCGAATACCTCGAAATATCTTCAGACTATTTTAAAACAATTTTGAAAACAAATGTTGGGTTTATATGAAATATCACAAAATCAGGCTTAAGATTCTCAATTTTTTTTTTTTAATTAATAACATCCAAAAATTGCGAAGTTGGTATCAAAATTCATTCTTCTTGTGAAGTTTTCCAAAATCTGTTCCGGAATTTAAAAAATATATATTCCAATACTATGGGAAATTGATATAAAAATTCTTGAATCACGTCAGGATGTTGAAAAATCCATGTGAGAAAATTCCCAACATTTATAAATCTGTTCCAAAAATTGATCAATCAAGTCCATATAACGTTTCGAATCCTGTCGGAAATTTTTCGAGTAGCTGGAAATATGAATCCTATCCGAAAATTCTCGAACATCGCTAAAATATTCTCAAAACCTAAACTGGAATCTGTTCAAAAATCCCCAAACTTACGTATACTTAGGTATACTTCGAGTACATGGTGGCCATTATAGAGAGTTAAAAAAAATCCCTGACTCTTTCTGATCAAATTATAATTTTTCCCTGACTGAGATTCAGAAGAATTAGTGGTTATTCAAGTATGTAATAAATAATAGTGAAAGAGAAATGAATTTCGAGAATTCTTTTTCATTCATGATTTATACAAGTTTTGCTACCATTTCCATCGATTAAGATTTTCTCGCGAGGAAGAAAAAAATCGCTGCAGGGGATCTTTTATTCTGTCTTGACTTTTTCCTGACCACTTTTCAAATTTCCTGACTTTTCCATGACCTCCCGGTTTTCCTTGGCCACCGTGAAGTAGTTTTGCAATCTGTCAAGAAGTGTATCAATTTCGTTGAAAAAATAAAAAAATGATTATGATGGAAGGCAATTCCCAAAATTCTCTAAATTACATACGAAGAAAAAACATGCCGACGAATTAGGTACACATTCCGATCAGAGGATACCAATTTCCCTTGTATACTGATCACAATGGTTCCAGACTTTCATGTCAGAATTTCTCTATGCCAACTATATATGATATCGATTGTATTTCAAAGTCGATTGTATCTCCATTGCCACTACGTGACAATAGGAGGGGCAGAGTGGCACCAATAGGCCGAAATCGACTAACATACTAAAATACACAGACACAGACTCACCCACATCAGAATGAAGATGGTGCGTATAACGTGTAACGTATAACGCATACCTACATGTTGGAAATAGAGTAAGGGCAGAGAGTTTGCGGATGGTAGATAGAGCCCCGGAGAACCTGGGGACGGTGGTGAAGAGTGTGCTCGTTCAATTGACTCCGCCATATTGAATTAGATTCTATGGGTTCTCGATGGTATTACTCTTTCAAAAGGGGCCATCGTCCCCATGGCCATGACGCGGAAGCGGTCCTCGACTACGTGATGCACATACACACAGGCTATGGCTATGTACAATTTGCTAATCGATCTAATCTCAGATATGTACAGGAATATATTCGGAATGGAGAACGAAAAATGGTGAGTCGAATTCGAAGTTGTTTTTTACAGATCAAATCATCTAACTAAAGTCATTGAAATTGGATTTTGTACTCGTTTTTTTTTTAATATTGTTCATTCCTGACGTAGATAGAAAGAAGCAAATTTTGTCAATATTAATTTCTGAACATAATTTTTGGAATAAAAAAAATAGTGACAATAAAAAAGACTAGCCTAAAAAGACCTGATCGATGAACTTGAAACATATTTTGATACTGATTGGGAAGATTCTGAGTTTTGCAAAATCTATTTACATCGTGAAGAAATTTTTTTCCAAACTGGAATTAAACACCCTGGAGTCTTCTTTGAAAGTCTTACTGAGTTGGCTCTTGATCCGGAAAATGGCGTAAACTAAACTCTCAAAACACCTATTTAGACGTTGTTCAGACTGTGAAATATTTGAGGATGACTTTTGAGTAAGCAAATGTCTTCAAAACGTATATTTCAACTGGAAAACTGTTTTCAAAATTGATAAACTTTTTTCATGGCGCCTTTTAGTTTCGAAGACGTCTCTCTAGACTTCTTAGAGCATCAGTATTTTTATCTCGTCGTCTTTTGGCTTTTGAAATGTCTTTTGGGTCAATGTTGTTTATCTTACTCTTTTCCATCTCCATATCTCGAAACTGTTGTCATAGTCATGGCGTCATTCAAATTGAAAAAATAATATTTCAGGGCATAATCCAAGTTGGAAAATGTCTCCTCGGACGTCTCAGAGCATGTGGATAAGTTTTTTCTTCAGATGACATCTTTGTGCTCCGAAAACTGCTTTACATGGCGTCTTTTGGCTACGCAAAGTGTCTTTTCTTCCCTGTGAGACTTTTTAAGGCGTCTTTTGTGTCACAAAAAGTCTGAAAATCATATATTCCAGCTTAAAAACTTCAGTTAGACGAAAATCGTCCTCAAAACGTATATCGTCTTCAAAAACGATCTGGAGACGGTTTTTCTCACAGAAACTTTCGGTTTTCAGACTCCTTTGCAAATTTTTTTTCTGTATCATCAATTCATCTCTGCTGCAAGAAAAATCGTCTTTTCAATTTATTTCGTACTACTTTTTGATCGCAAGGGTTGGTCAGGTCATTAAATCGATACGCTGGAGGGTATGATAAACGCAATCGGTACACACGTTAATTTGGTTATTTTTCAGTATCAGTTTGTACCAGGTACCCCATAAATTATACACCGTACACTTTCCTGCCTATTACAGCCTCCATACAAGATTTGTATCAAATTATGTCCACAATGGACCCGGGACTCGGGTGCTAGGTTCATAGCAACATTACACTTCCCAGGTGCTACACGATCCACGAACTCCGTTACTTAGACCATTCTATAAACCCGGACTCACACAATCACTGCACACATGCCACAATGAATTATTGTTAAATGAAACGCAAAACGCAACTATAACTGACGAAACTTTTTCATGCACACATACCTACTTCATACTTCACACTTCACGCCTCGTCCATTGTGTTTAATAATAATAATAATAATGATCTTGGTGATAATAATAAGTGTAATGGTTACAGAATGGGATTCGAGGGAGGGAAACCAGGCGACAAGGACCCGGTTCTTGGTTTAATGGGAGTCTGGTTTCAACCATTGTTAAATCTTTTCTTCTGATTTTCTATCAGGGAAATCGACCGACACGATCTCTACACGCGTTTTTGTCACCTTATGTATCTATACAAAAAGTATGTGCTACATGGTGACTCATTTCTTTTTTTTTTAGCCAAATTTCTGTCTTTTTTTCGCGATACGAAAACGATATTGAAACAGATTCTATTCTATACTCGAATTTGTCGAGCTTTTGTGAAATTCGATTCATAACCCGGATTAAAACTATTTTTTGGGATGTTGATTCGACTTTGAAAAAAAAATCGAATTTTATTCATTCCGAATTTCGTCGCAAGATTTATTCATGAACATCTTGAATTGACTCGCGGAGAAATTTCTTTAGTTGAAGAATAACTGCGTGGCTGTTAGGTATTTGGAAAAGTGTCTGAAACAAAAGTTCTAGTGTACAATAAACTGCATCTTTTATTTTCTGACAAATTTTTCGTGACATCAAAAACCTCGGAGTAATATTGAAGGATATAGAAGAAAAAATCTGTATCGACTAGCAGGCTATGAATCCATTGATTTTTTCGAATATCTTTGAATTTATTGGTTTTTTGGAAAACTGTTTCAAACAAAAGTTCTAGGGAATAAAAAAATAAAACTTTTACTTTCCCAACAATTTTTTGTGGCACCGAAGACTTCAAAGATAAACCAGGTTATAGGGAAAATAGAATATCGAACGATATTTCTTCAATAAAATTTCAGGAAGATTTTGAGAATAGTTAAACGACCGAATAATCGGAAGTATTTTTTCGTTCATTCATCTTTGTTGTCTCGTTGTTTGAGTCGAAGAAAATTGAACCGCACAGCTCTTAGCGACACGATACGAAAAATTCTTTCCGACGGAACGAATATGTCAGAATTATCTATCTCTAAAACTAAAATAGACCAATATTGAAGAAGAAGAAAAAACGAATGATTTTAAACTTCAAAATTCAACGACTAGGGTATAAAATATACAATTTTATGATATAGAATATGAAAATAATCATGAAATTCTTTTGTTCTTCCAGTCATTCTCTTCAGGCCTCATGATAAAAATTCCGGACTGGATAGAATCACCAAACCAGAAATTAAGAGAATGACTAGAAAAATAATTTTGCTCAATTTCACTACAAAATAATCTAACAATAAACGCCACGAAACAAAAATAAAAAATCGGCAATTTCAAACACGAAACTCCAAAATCAATCTCCAGACTGGTTAAAGTTGTTAAATCGATTGAAAAATTGAAACAAAAGAATACTTTTGTCACGACGTGGTTAAGGATAATGAGGAGATGAACTCGACCCCCCAGGTCCTCGGAGGAAGAGACAAGCATATTGTGGACTGAATGAATGAGCTCTCAGGGACTCGCTTTGGTTTTGTATGCGGCGAAAAGAGAAGCAGAAATAGAAGTAGGAGTAAAATGAAATAAAACGCGAGGACGTTTCCGGAAGAGTGGTGCGGCTTATACCTTCTGTTCCTTCGTCCTTGTGCCACCTACTTGGAAACCTGAGGGGCTTCAAGCTCCGGGCTCTGTGAGAGGCAAGAGGCAAGAGCCAAGAGCTGAGAGGACCCTTCCCTATTACTGAACATCAAGGGCTTTTGCCCGGCACCCAGGCACTCGACAAATCATTCAGCTTCACTAATTGCGTACGCCAAAGAAGAGCAACTCTAACCCCTGAATTTTCCGTACGCTGCAATATGAGAAAATTCTCATTCTATGAACGAAGATAAGAAATAGTGGCGTACAATCGCCATCTTCGACTAATTCTTTCACCCAAAGTCGACTTGAAACAGAATCACTGGTTTTCTCAACCAATTTTAATGACTCAAGTCAACTAAGTTCTGAATGATTTTTATTCCAGAGGAAGAAGAACATGAGGACAAAATGTGATCAGCTTTTTTAAACATTCTATGAAATTCAGATAGAATTTCAACGCTTCTTTTCAAATTTTTCGATTCTGATAACGAATGTGAAAATACTTTCATTCAAATTGGACTAGAGTTAAATAAATTTTCTGATGAATCAAGAAAAAGTGAGAAACATTTCAGATGTCACAGGAAATGTTCGGAATTCAACCAAAAAGTTGATAAAAATTTTATACTAAGTACGATTTTTTTACAACCTCATGTGCTAATATGTTTCCATATATCATGTAGAATTTTCACTGTATAATCAGTGGAATTTGATTCTGTTCGTTAGAAACGTTTTATCAGAATATTGATTGACGGATTTTGTGTGAAATTCTGAGTTAGTTCCAAGAAAATTACCAAATTAACCAAATTTAACCTCAAGTTCCAAAAATAAGTGCAGAGGATGAATCAGAAAGAAAATCTTCCGTCCGAGCTGACTCGAATATGAATCCGGTCTATTTTACCGTCGAAGCTCGTGCAAGCTAATCCGAAGATTGGATCCTTTCGAGGATCTCATTACCGTCGGAATTAACGACTGCTCGTTATTGGCCACTCGATATAACCAAGGCCCTCGAAGCCATTGAGTCTCTGACTGACAGTTTTGACATAAACCAGCTGCGAATGTCAGAGACCGTCCCACGATATAAAATTATCTCACAATATTACCACGAAACATGAAAATAATCGTTATCAACCATCGATTATTTCCAAAGTGATAGAGACCACGGGAAATTTGTGGGAAGAATTTTTTGCTTTGAAAAGCATTATTCCAGGGCTCGCACTTTTCTTTGAAACATGTTCCACCAAATTTTGCTTCTCTTGAGGGCAAGACACGGGAATGAGAAGATAAAAGAATCTACACAACCCAGCTGGGGTTCAGTACGTTGAAATATTTTGGTGCCTTAAGCTTCCCCACGCGAATTTTTCTTCTCAATTTCCACGTTTTACATTCGACATCGTGTATTTTATTATTATCAGAGTCGAGCCTATGCACACCCCGGGATATTGCCCTCTGCACCCTCGGGTCTGACTCTCGTCTCCATGGTTACAACGGTGAAAACCACCCCCTGCAGATCCCGAACCCGGGGATGACAAAATGGAGTAGTGCGTAGCATAGACGCGAGTTTTCAGAGACGTGGTTGTTTTTTGAATTAAAAAAAAATTAAAAAAAAAAACAGTGAGAAAAATTGTCCCCGTTTTTGGAGAAATTTAGCGAATGAGTCACCCTGAGGTTCAGCTCCGAATGCAGCACCCGGTGGCGCCCGTATTGACGTTATCTTGGATCTGAGATCTCGAGAATCACTGTAACGATTCTGGTCGAGGAGGGCGGACGGACAGCCGTATAGACGGGCAGACATGATTTTATATAATACGTAGCCTAGACACGGAGAGAGATCCTATCTCGAAACCACTAAACAAACTACTTCTTTCGGGCTCGAGATAATTCCAAGATGGCCGAAGCTGGGATGAGATTTTTTTTCCAATGGTAAAGTGGACAGACTAGCGACTATGTGCAGGAACACCAAACATCTAAATGAGACGCTTTAATATCTTCACGGCCTTTGACTTTCTGAAAAAGTGTTTCAAACAAAAGTTCGAGGATTTTGAACAACCCAGCTTTTATCTTCCTACAAATTTTTTGTAGCATCAATCGCTTCGGAAATAGCGGAGGATGCAGGAAAGCCATCAGTTGGCTCACTCCAAAATGAAGTCTAGATTATCTCAAATATCTCGACTGTTTTGAGGTTCCTGAAAAAGTGTCTCAAACAAAAGTTCGAGCATTTTGAACAACGCAGCTTTTATCTTCCTACAAATTTTTCGTAGCATCGATCGCTTCGGAGATAGCGGAGGATGCAGGAAAGCCATTAGTTGGCTCACTCCAAAATGAAGTCTAGATTCTCTCAAGTATCTCGACTGTTTTGATGTTTTTGAAAAAGTGTTTCAGACAGAAGTTGTGGTACTCAAAAATTCTCAACTTTCATGTTCTGGCGATTTTTTCGTATAGTCAATGGCGTCGGGGTAAAACGCCAACTGAGCACGTTCTCTAATTATATCCTGACCTGTCGCTGTTGATAATAGTGACATCGTTTTGCATATACTGTCGTTGCCGTATGAAAATGAAATAAAACAGTGAAGAAATAAATGAGACACAAGAGGATTACGCCGGTTTTAACGAGCTACGTGACGTACATTAATTGTCTTATCCCTCCAGCTCTCATAAACTGACGGCAGCTGCTCACAAGAGCTGTCGAATGATTAATTCAGATATACCGAAGGTGTTGACATGCGAAATCAAGCGGATTACGTCAATCATATCGACGGAAGTCAGGAAATATGAAATACTTCAAGTTGGAATAGGAATGACCACAAATCACACAAGTCGATTCCGAGACATGACTCACTGAGTCTACTATTTGAAAATGTCCCAACAGGCAATTGACTTACGCCAAATTTAGAACAAAATTAATGACTCAAACAGCGATTCTATTGACTCAAAATAATGTATGTCTGGCTTCGAAGACTTTTAATGGCATCTAGACGGTCTTCAATGATCCAAAAGAGATTTTGGAACCATTCGAAATAATTTTGATGAGTCTCAAAGATTGCCAGTCTGACTTGTCGCAATATTTCTGAAAGTTTTCGTGTATTCTTTACTGACTCATGAAACTTTTGATGAGACTAATTGATTCTCAGTCAGTTTCCGAATGTTCATTACACTGTTAGAGAATCCCAATTGTCATTGGTCCAAAACTTGGGGATAGTAAGTTTCAGTGACTTATCGGAATCTTTGTTGATGGCTTATCCGGAAGCTTCACAGACTTTTATCGATTTTCACAAGACTTTTTCGTGCCTGTAAATAATCTCGACGACGACTGGAAGAAAATTCTCAATGATGAACTTTCGCAAGATTATTTCAACTAGGTACGTTGACTAAGATTGCATCGCACTGGAGATTTTTTATGATTCTAAATGACTTGCGATGATCTTTGTTGAAGGTTTTAGAACAGTTTAGCTTGTCGAATGACTCATAACGAATTTCAATGCCTTGAAGTTCGATTGAATTGATGGAAAACAATTTACAGAGACTTAGAATCAAATTTTAATCATTTGAACAAAAGTTTGAGTTACTGTGAGGCGATTTTCAACAATTCTCGATCGATTTCGAACGAAAAAATATTTAACATCTTTCCGATTTTCAGTTACTCGAAATAAATTTCTATGATGACCCTAAATTGACTCGGAATAACCTGAAGCAAAATCCAAACTAGGTATATCCAATAACTTTTCAATGACTCTGAGGAAAACCAAACAATTTTTCGTCGACTTTGATCAACTCAAAACAAATTCATTCAACGCTCATTGTCAATCAAGTTTCAGCAACTCAAATTGAATGCTGACAACTCAACGTCGGTTTTTAATGACTTTAAACAAATTTGAATTACTTCAAACTGCAGTTTGCCTGATCCTGCCTGAATCATGATTTTTATTGGTTCAAACGAAATTCGCATACTTTGATACCAATTTCACAATGATTCGAGGCGAATTCAACGGGTTTTCAATGACTCAAAATAATTTATCAAAGTAGATTTCCAGTTACTAAAACAAAGTATCAACTACTTTTAGCCGATTTCCAGTTCGACAAATCAAATTCCACGGCATTCAGTCCATTTCCAACGACTCGGAACAAATTGTAAATCAGTTTGAATCATTTTCCGGTATCTCAAAACAGAGTTCAACGCCTTTTCGCCAAATTTCATCGCCTCAATTTCTCCCCGTCAACGTTTCCGCCAATTTTTTTTCTCATTTTCATCCATCGCACCGGCGACCATAAACCGAGAATAACCCAGGCTATCCGTCCGTCACTCCGTTACTCTAACGAGCGTAACTCGTTTGATTATATCACGTACTAGCACAGCTCCACAGCCCAGCATCAGCATCAGCATCACGGAATATAGAAGAGGAGGAAGCAAGGAAGAGAGGCGTGAGCGACCGACTCAGGGGGGCTAAAGGCCAGGGAGAACAGGGAATAAACTAAAATGAGAAAAAAGCACCGCGGGGGGGAGGTGGGGGGGTCGAACAATTGAGCGACGCTCAGACGGAGGGTCTGCGCCCTGCCCCCCCGCGATCCCCGATCCCAACGGTGAGTCTAGGGTTACGCAAAATGAGGGGGGAATATTAAGTCTGGTAACAAAATGGCCGCCGGAGGTCGACGCTGTTATAGCTTATAGACGGTATTAAAAAAGAATAAATAAAGTAATAAAAGAGTAAAAACGAAAAGGTTATTTTCTAGTGTATGTGTGCATCTACAGTTGTAACGGGGTATTTTATACGGCCACAGCTTTAGATTCGCACGTTTCAAGCCCTCCTCATCCCCGCGAACGACCGTATCTGGTGGATATACCGAAAGTACGTGACCAGGGATCGAAATTCAACTCTTACCGGTTCGCCGGGGGTGTTGGGGGTCCGTTGAGCTGCACATGCGCCATGTTAACCAACAAACAGCACACTCCTCCTATCCAGTAACACCATGCCCAATGGATATTGTATGTGTGTGGCACGGTGGATGAGATTTTCAAGGCCCCGCCTAGCCCGGAGTACAGAGAGAGTCCTTTGTTTCATTCGACGCCTCTGTGTTCGCGGAGGTATTGTGTTTCACGTGTGTATGCGAGTGATTCGTGTAGAGGGACGAGAGTAACTCCTGTAATCTCAAGAGGGACGGAGAAACAACGCGGCGCCTGTGTTGATTGGGACGGATTATCATTGATATAGGTTAGGTAGGTTCATGGAAAGGAGACAAAATGCGTACAGAACAAAGGATCATATGAAGGGAGCCTAATTATCTCAGCGAGTGCACGTAATTATCTTTCTTTTGAACTAATATTACTTAAGTTACTGCAACAAATGATTCACTTCGAATGTATGTACATAGTAAAATAATAAAGATTGGTTTGAGGCAAAAGGAGGCTATAAAGCATTGATATTCGTTGTTATATTTCATTTATTTTTGTCTTGTTTGCCAAAAACAATTGAACACGTGAGGAAAGTATACTATAATATTTATACGTATGCTTATGCAGCTCATTCAGGAAGTATTGCCATTTTCAAATGTGTACATCTTTTAGGTTACGTAGCTGCACTTTTTACATTATCTGCAGTTTCGTTATTCAGTATATGTATATTCAGTGTTATCATTTTTTTTTTGTTTGCATCTTTTAGAGTTACGTGACTACATCTTTTAGTTACAAAACTTGCGAACATGTGAACATTTGAAAATCATAATACGTCATTCTTTGTAGCCTGATGATCGCCAGCCGGGGGCAAACATCGTATAATCAGTGTTGTAAAGTACCTAGGTACAAGTACCTTTTTTTTGTACCTAGGTACAAATTTCAGTACCTATACCTGTACCTAGGTACTTTTCCAGATAAGTACCTTGTACCTGTACCTAGTTACTTTTTAGGAGTACCTGTACCTATTTTTTAGGTACAATTCAAGGTACTTTACTCATGTGAAAACACTGTGAAAATGTTCGTCCATTTTCGGAGCGCCAGCAATGACGGTGACTAATTTCATGCGCCCAGCACCACCTATTGGAATTCAGTTTTTTTTTTTAAACAAAGGGGGTTGAAACCCAACAAACTAGACTAAATTTTCGGGGCCTCATCGTTTTTCAGTTTTTGACAAACCCCCGTATAACAAAATGGCAGCCGTTTTGATCAAAAAACAATTGTTTCATTTTCTATTTCCATTGCTTCAACGGCCGGAAAACATATATTTAAATCAATTTTTCGCAAAAAAAATGCTGCGTTATGGCCTCGCAAATTTAATTTGCTTCAAAATGAGTACAGATACATGTCAATCTATTCATCCGGTGAAGCTGTGGGGCGCCCCGCGTGAATCGGAACCCACAGTGTAGTTGACAGCAGCTGGAGCCGCCTTTTTATATTTTTTCTTATGTACAAAATTGGAATTTCTTCTTCTCTAATGAATGAATGAAATAGGTGAAACTCGACCTCCAAAAGTGTTCATTTCATGTTAACAAATAATGTCCGTAATTTGTGCATTTTTCATCCCTGTGAACGGTAACCTCCCCTTAATATGAAATAACCTGTTTGTCTGGTCTATAATTTTGTCCATATTTTTCAGATTGCTCTCGTACTTCCCATAAAAAAGTACCTAAGTACCTAAATATAGGTACATCTTGAGTACCTGTACCTGTACCTAGGTACATTTCGCAAAAAGTACCTGTACCTGTACCTAGGTACTTTTTCCTGCAAGTACCTGTACCTGTACCTAGGTACTAAAAATGAAGTACCTTTTACAACACTGCGTATAATGAATCCATTTGACCATATCAACAAGTTTTCATGTTATTTTACACAAATCAGTGGTCAGTGGCTTACTTTTTTATATTGTACCCTTCATCCAATACAACAGACACCGTTGATACATAGGACATTGCAGTGACAATAAATTTTCTGACATCCTTGTCTTCAATTTGTGTTTCTACATTTTGTAACAAAAGAAAGAAAACGAAATACAGAACAAAGGGTTACTTCTTCAAATTCCAGTATAAGGTCTTCATCTCGGTCTTCATACCATTATCTAACTCTACGAAATCATGTTCCGAATAATTTGCACCTTGCTGGCTCGCTCAACACCCGATTCTGGACTTCTGGGGTCCCTACATGATCATCAAGTCATCGATACATAATATCTCGTGTCTATAATATTGCAAACTCATCTGCCTCAAACATTGCTGCTGCATTCTGATTAATCTGTGCCACAGATTGCAGTAACATTTGTGCAGTGTAACTGGCAACTAAAACTTTGGCGTTGTTGTAGGTTAGGAATAGATACTTTCAAAATTATGTAAGAGACGGCGTAATATTTCCTCAATATGACCGATATCTATACCTCTCGATACATCTATACACATATAATTCTGCAAACATTACAGTACTAAACAATGTTTCTGAGAATGAAAAGAAAGAAAAGAAAATCGGTCATCTTGATTCTGGAATGATGACATCGCAATATTACCCCAATATTCCAGACACAATTCTGTCTGTAAAAGGACACAGCTGGCAACAATTACTACAATCTTTCTTGTCCATCTCCTGTACTGTACCTACTATGAACTGTAAGGAGAGCCGAAGAGGCTGATGACAGCGGCTGATATTTTGTCCGAATCTCGTTGCATGCAGACAGGGCCGATTAACTCTGTCCGGGGCCCTAGGCAACAACCCTGTCCGGGCCCCTAGGCAAGCAATGATATTGTTATTGCGGAATTTCATACAAATTTTCAAATAAAATTTTCGTTCGAAAAAACTTCTTTTTTTTCTTGGTGCGCGAACGGGCCCCCAGTCGATGCGGGGCCCCTACGCAGTTGCCTACTCTGCCTAATGGTTAATCCAGTCCTGCATGCAGAATTATCGATTCTTATTTTTAGTGCCGTCATGGACACTAAGAATTAGCATCAGTTCTGATACGAATCGTTTATGTAATAGACACTGGATTCAAGCACCAGATGCTCCGATTTAATTTCGTTATAAAAACATCTGGTAGCGTGGCCGAGCGGTCTAAGGCGCTGGTTTAAGGCACCAGTCTCCTCGGAGGCGTGGGTTCGAATCCCACCGCTGCCAATTCTTTTTTGTTCCACGCGACGTATTCGAATGCTCAGATTTTCATCCCCGAGAAACAAAACTGGCAGCCCCGATTTCGATATTAACCAAACAAATTAAACAAACAAACGAAGAATCAAAGAACGTTGAAGAAACTCGATCGGTAATAAAGAGCGCACTAATCGCTCATACGGTACAACAGCTTGAGCTGGAGGCTTTCCCTTACCGACTATCGATAGCTTACCGTTGGACGATATGATAGTCAGAGTACTGTCTTACCCGATGTTGATTACTTCACTATACTACACTATATTACCGACTGACTTAGGAACAGATACTACAAATGTCTGTTTATTCGTTCGTATTTTGACTTTCCATCATTCATTCAGTTAGATTATTTGAGAATGGTTGAGGAGTATAATGTTTGAAGAAAAAAAAACTCAAGACAACATAATGAAACACGAGAAAAATGAAACAGAATGATTCTACAATTCGTAATTCTTTTTTATTTCAAATTTAAAACATTGACTCATCAGTGTTTGGCGATTTTTCATCCAACGTCACGATCTATCAAATAGTGTCAATTTACTTTGGACCTCGAAACGTGGAGGTTTAGTGAAAAGTCAACTTTTAATTTTCAGGTTGATTACAATAACTTCCTTTTTTATCCAAAAACAGAGAAACGGGAAGGTAAAAAATCGTGTTCAACGTGATACAGCTGTCAATCCCTACAAGCTTGCTAGCTTATCCGGAGCAAATGAACCGGAGAAAGCGAATAATCACGATCGCATAAATCATGAAACATGAGTGTATTAACTATTTCGCGATGCAAGCATGCACATACTTTGCCACAATTTGACCTTTGCGCATCCATCGCACTATTGCAGTGCAAACACCAACTGCGACAACTCAGTCACTCGGTATTCCGAGTATTTGCACTACTTGATTATCTGCCATCGCTCAGTCCCCATATTCTAATCTTCAGAGTCCGTTGAACAAACAAATCGCTTGAATATCGTGAGACGAAAGTCAAGTCAAAGTCGGACCTGTGGTGTATCTCAGTCGATACATACTCACTTTCGGAGCCTCTTAAGGCCTCAAAAATCCTCGGAAAGCCTTGAAGCACCAAAGCAACAAGTTGGACGGTTACCGAACGATTTGTGTCTAAGAAGCGTCGTTACCTCGCCTAGAGGGAGTTGTAGATAGCTGTGCACTTAGTCACCGCGGGTCTTGTGTGTGTGATAAATACAGCTGTTTGGTTTCACCATACCACTCGTGGTTGGGTTGTGAATTGTGAAAATATAACTTTTGACGAAAGGTGTGAGTGAAGAAAAGCTGGTTACAGCATGGAGGACCTCAAAATAGTGCAAATATCTGTGTGGGATACTGCAAAACTACACTTTCTCTCATTCGTTTTTGGAGTTTACCTTATCGCGAAGAGGTTCATAAAGTGGGCATGGAATCCGAACCAGTTTTTTATAGTAAACGAGAGGGACAACCCGCCGCTGTGTCTGGTTGATAACAGTCTGGGGAAGCACTCATACGTTAAACTGAAGGTGCATTTGGTTGATGAAATATATTTCTACTTATCTCAGTCTCGACGTTTTCGAGATGATGAAATGTCCAGTTGAACGTTGCTAATGTTTTTAGATGCATTACTATTCTCAATACATATTTATGTAAAACGTGATGCGATTGGCTGTATAACAGTGAGTAATGCCTCGAGAGAGGGGCGCCAGACCGTAGTGTAAACACTACTGATTGTGAGAATGTTTGATTACAAGTAAAACCAACACGACGGTTCTTCGCGACCTTTGATAAGATACACTTTCTATATCGAAGCCTTTACACGCTTGTACGTGCCGCAAGACACGCCAAGAAATTATGGCCTCTATTCTACAAGGACTGTAATGATGACTTACACCCTGAGCCGAATCACACGTCGATGTCATGAGATTAGATCGAACATTTTCATTCGGGACTTCATTCGGTTCATCAACATTCTTATAATTCGAATGACTCGGAATCATTTTGAGAATTGTTTCGATTGACAACAACAATTTTGTACGTCATGTTCATCGCTGAAAATACTTTGAAAAATTGTTTTGATTGATTCTTAGACATTGACTTTGACAACGAGATTGTTGAACACTGATTGAGGATTTCGAGAATCATTTTGGCCGGTCTAAACACTTTTAAAATCCATTTAGATCAATTTAAGGGAATTTCAAATTATTCAGTCAGATTGAAAATGTTTTTTTTTATTGATTCTATACAAAATTCGAGAATGAGTTTAACTGATTTCCACATTTTTTCAAATCGAAGTGTTTCAATCGATTCTTAGACTCTCAAAAACAAATTACACTGCATAATATATTTTGAAAATGCAAGATCTTGTTTCGTCAATTTTACGAATTTCTAAACTATTTCGGTCGATTCGAAGATTTTTTTAGGATGTCTTGGTCGATTTGTTTTCATTTCTTTTTTTTCAACCTCTTTCCATTCATTCAAGGATTTCTCAAGACTGTTGACGTACAATTCTCACACGTTCCCAAAGTGTTTTATCGCTGATAATCATTTTGGAAATAGTTTTTACCAATTCTTAGAATTTGGGAAACTGTTCTCATCGATTAAAAGAATTCTATTTAATTGTAATTATAAGCTCCACAATCCTAGCTGTTTTTCTCTGTTGTGAAGCTTTCAAAAAATGATTATTTACCCGTTTCACCCCATTTGTACGACCCTTAATACAGTTTCACAAGTTTTCATACAACTTTTAAAGGGTCTAAAACACCTCTTTCGCCGAAAAAGTTCCTCGTTTTTGATTGCGTCTCTCAAGGTTCTGGATTGAAATAGGCCTACGACCTTTTAGAGCCCTTAAGGAGTTTTTGATTATCTCGACTCGTTCATTTTCGACAATTTTCCGCAGACTACAAAACTTCGAAAATGATTTCGTCTCAAATTTTTTGCTCTTCTGAATTCATTGAAATGATATTTATATTGGAAAAATAATGTGTCATACCTCACCCCATATCTAACTCTATTCTAATCATTATTCATTCACAGGGTGTTAAATTTCACTACGTCGAAGCAGGCGATAAAGACAAACCCCTGCTTCTCCTTCTCCACGGATTTCCCGACTGCTGGTTATCATGGAGAGAACAGATCCCTGCACTCGTCGAACACCACAGGTACATCGATTTTTCCTAATCCTTTATACAATAAAAATTCCATTTTGGTTCTGAAGAAAATAATTATTAGATGTGTTTAGAATTTAAAAGTTCACAATTGTCTCAATAAAATTTCGGAAATTTGGTTTCAATTTTTATTTGCAGACTAAAAAAGAAAGAAATCGCCTCATAAAATTTCAATTTTTCAATCTCCTCGTGAAATAAAAACTCAATCATTCATTAGAATCACTGTTTTTGTTCTCATTGTGACAAATTATTTCAGAGTAGTGGCGTTGGACCTGAAGGGTTTCGGTGACAGCGACAAACCGACGAACAGGAGATCTTACAGGATCGAGACCCTCCTGGATGAATTGAAACAATTCATCCTGGCTCTCGGGGTAAAAAATTGCACCCTTATCGGCCACGACCTGGGAGCTCTTCTGGGGTGGTACATGGTCGCGCTCAACGAGGAATTCGTATACAAATTCGTCGCCATTTCGAGCCCCCATCCAAATTTTTATTGGCAAGGATTCGCCGACGATAGCGTGTTCAACGACAAGTAAGATTTTCAATTCACAATTTTCGAAAATTCAAATTTATAGTTTTGTTGAATTTTATGAAAGAAAACCGCTGAAAACTGAAACAAGAAGATTCGAATACAAATTAGAGAAAAGTGAAGAAAAAAATCAAAGACTGTATTGAGAATTAGAAATAATGAAAAGTATATAAAAATTGGTCTTCTATTGACTTAGATCAATCAATTCGGTCACTGATATCTGATTATTTTAAGACAAAATTGTGTCCTAAAATTTTCAATAATTTATTTATCAACTTAATTGAACAAGGAAATGAAGGTGAAAAAAATATGAAACAGGAGAATAACGAGGATTTTTTTTTTTTGCCTATTTAACGCAAATTTAATTCAATTAAATTCATGAATGATGAACGAGAGAAAAATTTTCTTTTCTCACACCCGGTCGCAAAATACCACTTTTCATACCTCTTGAGCGTGCGCAAAACAGATCTTTTCGGCCCTCGGGCGCAAAGTGCCGTTTGGCGCCCGCTCACTCGGTCTGAAAAGAGGCATTTTTGCAGACCAGGTGTTGAGAAAAAAATCGTGTGCATCACGGGCACAAGGCTATTTTGGCGAGTGTGATTGCAGCATACTCGCCTTCAGCTCGTGCTGTAAATTTCGCACTCAAAAAATAGTTCCTTGCGCCCTTGATACACAATGTACTATTTCTCCCAAGGGAAGATTTCGGTGAAATATTTGGCCAAAATAGATATTTTTTTTTTTTGATCCTTACAATACTAAAAAGAGGCCTATAAAAAAATCGTTTCCGGATTTTTTGAAAAATTGTGGTATAGACTGTAGAAAAAATTTTTAGGACGCTAGACGCATGGAATTTTTGGCAGCAGTAGGCAAAATTTTCTTTGCAAGGTAGAAGGCTGAAATTTTCTATTCAGAGTCTATACTACCATCATTCAAAAACTGCTAGAAGAATTTTTTTTATACGATCTTTAATAGCGATTTTTTAATTTTCCAACGAAGTCCCCTTAATTTAGGTCGCTTTTCCTTAATTCCATAAGTTATTTTTCATATTCGACTCTTGATTTTTTTCAGATGGATACACTTCAGTCAATTGCCTTTTTTGCCTGAAATCGACGCTCTCAAAGAGGATATATCGATAATAAACGATACCTACAAGCATTTGCAAGTCGGTCAGACAGACAACGAGAAAAATTACGTCGAAGCTTACAAATATTCGTTCAGTAGAAAAGGTGATGAAAGTTAATTATAAAAAAAACCAATAATCATTAATTTTGTATTTCAGAATTTAATTTCAAGAATTTTACTTTTACACATTTTATTTTTATATCTGTAAACGTTTTCTTATTCATCTTCACATACTTCACAGAGGATTGGACAGGGGCGATAAACTACTACCGAAGTTTACCGTTCGCTCGGATAAATCCAAAATCATCGGATCAAATTCTCACGAGGACATTGATGATAGTGGGTAACGAAGATCCCAAAGTGTCTTTGGAAAATGTTGTGAGGAGCTCTGAACACTGCGCGAAATTTAACTTGAAAGTTATAAGCGGTGCTCAACATTTTCCACATCAAGAAAAACCAGCCATAGTCAATGAAACGATACTCAAATTTTTGATCGGTGAGTCATGAGCTTCAGAGACTGAAAGAAAAATTGAAAAATAGATTGAGTTGAAAAATCTAAAAAAAAATACTTTTCTTATGCTTATTTTATTTTATTCATTTGTCATTTTTTTCGAGACTTCAAAATTACGTGATCACTTGCAATTTTTGTTTTAGTTGTCTTGTTTTTCGATATGATTTATCATCAGTTTTACAAGGTTCAAAATTATTGAATTTTTATCATTGTTTCATTTTTCTCGTGTCAGCTCAATTCTCTTAAGAATAAAAATAAATATTCAATCGATGTTTCTAACTTCAATAATTATACTATCAATCTATTCTGGTGATTCGCTTTTTTTGTATAGATCAAAATTTTCTTGTCTTTTGTTTCTTTTGTCTTATTTTTTTTCAACGTTTAGACAAATAAGTGATTCTTCTTTTCAATTGAGCGTCTGTTTTTTACATTTCGAAACTATCGTAAATCGATTAGTTTTTATTAATCTTTTCGAGAGGATATTAATTTTTATTCTATGTTATATATCATTTTCTATTAATAATTATAATTTTTGTTTCACTTTATTTATTTCTAGGTACGCAATCTAACGTTGAAAAAACACCGACTAAAAGCATGGTCTCATCGTGGCTCGGTTCTATTTCAAGCACTGTAAAATATGGGAATCAAGTCTTCGACGCTGTTCACAAAAAGACAAACACAATGGTGAACGGTTTACCTGGTAAAATTCTATCCGCAGGACAGACAACATCGTGATTCTATCGTCATTTCATAAGCTCCGTTTTTTCTGTTGTCCTTTCATATAAAAATTCGTTTTAGATTAGTCAACACACTCCAATTCATCGCGAATAAAATCATACATATTTCACACTTGTGAACCACAAAAATAGGATGCGAGAAAACAGATGAAAGTCTTTTTTTTCAATGTAGTATCGATGAGAAACTTTTTTACTCCATTATTTAGTCCATCAAAGTTTGGGAGTATCTTAAAACAACATTTCATCTCATTCCATCGAATATTTTAATGTTTTTCGTTTTCTTCTTAAATTATTCCTTCGCTATATAAAGAAAATATTTGAAATTTTCTGAGTGAAAAATTGCAAAAAAAAAAAAATGAAAATTCTTACTTATCGTTAGATATATTATATAAATTACATACATAGAATAACAAATTGAAATCAATGGGTCTAGTCTCTAAGTTTATTTACCTACTTATATCAATAAATTTGTACATTATATTTAGCTATGTACAGAATAATAGTTATAATCGAACATAAGATTATACTCACGTGTATGATTATTATTACAGAAAATCCTGTTAAGTCATAAATCAACGATTCATTTTTTTCATTCACTATTACTTCTTTGATTTGAATCAATGAAAATCCAAAATACTATCGTATAGAATTATGGCCATAACTTTGCTAGCCTTCTCGAAAAAAAAAATCAGGTTCGATTTGAAACGTTTAATTTTAAATATTAAGAATTATTTATTTAGGCAACCTATGTATTTATTTATACCTAAATTGAAACTAAAATCAATAATGAAAAAAAAACTGGTTCCTTTGTTAGAATATTTATTATAATCACAGGTCATGATTATCGTTTACATCTTCCTCAGTCACAGTTTGTTCGTGATACTGATTTTTAATAATAAATTAACATGAATAAAAATATTCACCCCTACCCAATTATTATTCTTTTCCTTTATTCCTACTTTCCATGCTCAGAAATTTCATACCAATTCGAGACTATTAGTACAATCAGGGATTTCCGATTTTTTCATCAGTTTTTACTTTTTTTTATTTTCAGAAAATTTTAAATATCGTACTTGCAGTTTTTCGTGAAATAAAATTATAGATTCCGATCATCTAAGATTTTAGGACATCGCGTGAAGAATCTGACAAGACCTGGACACACCATCATACAATCGCCCACGTTACTTCTCTTGTTTTCGCTCAAGTGAAAACCGTGCACACTTTTTCTTCGGCGCAGCAAATAAGACCGAGCTTGCATGTCAGCGGTAGACGTTCTACAACGTATGTAGTTCTGAAACTCACAATCAGTGTGCAACGGTTGATACAATTTCTTTTTCTTTCATGAACTATATCCTCGAATAGGATTCACTGAGTGTGCCGTATGTAATATGTATAATACTTACAAAAAAAAATTGTTAAAATTTTCGGTACCTTACACCCATGAAATAAAATCATGACGAACCAAGAAACAGTGATAAAAAAATGCACGTCATACCATTACCAGGCTACACAGTGGGTCCCCTATTCCCCTAAAAGTACCCTATTTTTTTTTTCTCCCTCAAAAGCACCCTAAAATTGAGGGTTTCCGCTAAATGTACACTAAAGCAGACCATTTCCCCCTAAAACCACCCTATTTCTGGCAGATAGTTACGTTATTTCAAGTTTGGTATTTAAATTTCGCGGATCTACTCGTATATCAGAATTTAGATGCATTAGCCAGAGTCTAGCTCACTGACTTGACACGCGTGGCTCGCCTGTGCTCGCGTGAGCTTGTAAGCGGTGACCAAAACCTGAGAGAAATCGTTGTTCTTATTAAAATTTAGGACATTTCTTTATTATAATATGTTTTATCAGTTGGTAATCAGTTAAGTTAACTGATTTTCACTTTTTAATAAGATCTTTATCAAGCTTATGCATCCAATTTTGTTCCATTTTGTCATATGCATATTGTAATATGAGAACCCTAATACCCCCCTATTTTTGCATGAACTTTCCCCTATTTCCCCTAAAATGAGATGGATTGACCGCTGTGAAGCCTGCATTACATGCGTTTATGTCGCAAGTTTAATTCACTATTCATCTCAATCGATGAAAGTCAGAGCCGAATCTGGGATTTGTTGCGACTGCGACTGGAGATGAGGAAACAATTATCGTTGATGTAGCGAAAAATGAAACATGAAAACCAGTGCCTGATGATTCTGTACGATCTTGATTCCGCTATGTTCATTATCGTTGTTGAATGCTCAACGCTCGATCATTGTCGAGTATCACGTTTTCGAGAATCGTGGAAGATACCTTTGAGGCCGATGGGCGATGCGCATATGACTCCAAGCCAAGCTATAGCGCACTTCCGGCTACCTTGTTGCTTCGTGGAGACCGGAAATTGTGTGTTTTCAGCTATCCACGCATGAAATTCGACAGGCGGATGGTCAAATTGTTCTTCTTCAAGGTTATAATTGATAGACGACTTCCACTGATGGTAGAAACGGAGTTAATTCTCTTTGTTGAGATAGGAACACTGTAATACTATTGAGTACAGTGCACGTATTTAGTATCAACCGAAGAATATAGTTACTAACTAGGGTATAGTAACTTAAATGCAGCGTCATCTGGCGCCTTTCCTTCGAGTCACTGTGTCCATACCACACGACATTTTCAACTTTTTGTTTCTATGTTTTTAGAGTGCACGGATTTTGACAATTTTGTGTCGGACTCAATCGACGCGACTTTCCCAAACTTGGAACCGATGAGATTTTGGCTTTGATCGGTCCAGTACTCTCCGAATTATTTCAATAACAGATTCTAAAAAACACAGTAAAAATGACGGTATCTTGAGAAAGGATCAACGGATTTGAATCACATTTGGTGTCACTCAGCATGACGAATCTGAAGTCAGATTCGCGAAATTAAGGATGACGACCCAGTATATAGTTCTGATATCGTGCTTAGAAGTATTTCAAGACTCTCTGAACTGGTTGTACCACGAGTATGCCAGAAATGCACATTTGTGCAGAATTAAGCGCCTCAGCTCATTTAGCAATATATGATGCAGATTTATTAATCCGAAGGTCAATTGTTCGAATTTTCCGTTCCTTTTTTTCTTCCCTGATTCACAATCTATAATTCTTTCCTGTGATAATGGTGAGTATCTTTTTATCAGTTCTACAATTGATCAATGTTTTTTTTTTTCATTCATTCCTGAAATTGACATTCACATCCAAATTAGATCTACGTAGACCTGAACGATTTTGTTCCGGATTGTTATAAGGAAATCGAAGAAATCATTCTCGCCGTAGGATTCAAGTAAAAGGAATGCAATTTCATCATTGAATCCCACCTCCTCGTTGTTGTTTCTGCGAAAATACAATCTCAAAAGTGTTTTTGATACAGTCTAGCGCTCTTATCAACAAGACTGTAAAAGCTGCGCCTGCTGTGGACTCGGTTGCCTACATGCTGGCGCTTAGCAGGATTTTTTAACCGGTTTTATCTCGCAAACACGAGTTCGGGAACCCTCATGTTCTCGGGGTTAATTTTCTCAGTTCGACCCCCTCTAGTAACCCTTTAATCTTTGGCAGACACTTTCAGGACACCCTGTATAAACTGTAATGAAACTAAACGTGATATACCGAATGCCTGATATGTTATTACAATTGGAAGACACACTTAACATATTTTGTTTGAATATAGTTTAATCTTGTTCGTTCATTTGCATCATTGATACAATAGTTATTTTTTGGATTTTCTTTTACATTCATTATTATTGAGAATATCTATTTTCTTTATGAACTTGAGATCACTCAGCAACTTGAGTATTACGTATAATTTATATGAATATAGTAGATAGGACTGATTGAAAAACAAATACTATACATTTTCTCACGATACCGAAAGGTACTTTGGCCCAGTCGAAGTTTGTCTAATTATCTCTCGTCGAAATGGGCTGGCGCAGTCTTTTCCTGAAAAACAACTACACGTATATGTATGATCAATAACAATTCAAGCCAATCACCAGGGCGAGAAACCCTCAAAAATGCGAAACGATCATTCACACACATGAATAGATACAGAAATGAAAAATAATGAAAAAACCAATAGACAATTAGAAGACGAAAAATGATTAGAAAAGAAATTATAAAAAAGAAATGAAAGCAGAAGAAGTAGCAAGAAGAGTTATCGATCTACTAAAATATCTAAAATGTATCTACTGAAAAAAGGTAAAATCTACATACGAAGAATGCAATCCTTTTTTCAGGAAAAGTAGAAGAAAATTAAGGAAAAAAAACAGGTCCACTCACTTTCCGAATTTTTCACCGTCCTCGATAGTCTCGGGTAAATCACAGTTCATAGTTTCTGGTAAGAATAGGCAGAGTAAAGCCCCTACAAGAGGACCGATTGAGAATATCAATGCAGGTAACCAGGACTGAACTGAATCCTGTTGGTATAACAATAAAAATTGTGAAGGTGAAAAAAACCATAAATTTTCTCTTCATTGTTTCTCGAATTTTCTTCTTTTGTAAAAGAATTTAAAAAAATGGAGTGTTTAAAAAGTCGAAGGCAGAATGACAATATCGTCGTTCAGAATTTGGTTCAAGATCGTTGTAGCTCAATAATTTAACGAATTAGTTCAACAACGTTGTGATTCCGAATTTTCAATCCTTTCAGCCAATGAATTGCTTCAACAACGTCGTTGTTCACAATCCGGTCCAACATTCAAAAAGAACATTTATTAATGAATTTTAACTCCTGAACTACGACATTGTTCAGCCAATTCATTGCATGGATTAATTGAAAATTCTGAACCAAATTGTCGAAGGGTAATTAATTTCTTCTCTTCTTTGTTACCATTCTTACCAAATCTGTTATGTAAGGTGCGACCATGCTCCCAATCCTGGCGCAAAGTCCTACCAAACCCATTCCATTGTTTCTGACAACGGTTGGAAAAACTTCTGTGCTGTACAGATAAACGGTTGGAAAACTTATCGACATTCCAACGAGTCCCATGGTGGCCAGACATACACGGGCTGTGGGATTTGTCGTCGTTGCCAGCAGTATCAGACTCACACCGGATAAAATATTACCAAGTATCAATATTTTCAGCCGCGATACCCGCGATATCAGATACAAAACTAACACCGTGCCCGGTAACTCCATGGCAGCTGTGGAAGAAAAAATTCACTTTTATATCATATATTCTATATCACGGTAATTCATTCATTTTTATTCGACTCATTACGTGTTTCTTTTTTCATTTTTGATAATAATTCTCGTGGTTTGATCTTCTGCCTTAGTTGAACTGATTTATCCATTAAATTATTAGTATATATATGTCCTACGATTCACTTTTTCCGATTCTTAGTTTTTGTTTTTTGGGAAACAATAGGAACGCATTTTTTCTGTTATCTGAATTTTCCGTTACGTGAATCTGCTGTTTTTCTGTTTGATTTTTCTGTTTCCCGTGATTTTTGACGAATCGCCAGTTGGGTACCGTTTTGGCAGATTTTTTTACGACGACTCGACACATTTTTCAATGAAAGAAAATTTGAAGATATTCTTGGAAGATATATATATATATATATGAGAACCTACAATCATTTCATTGATAAAAATAATTTGAAAGATGGCATAAATAAATGTTGGAATTCATCCTTACCTGAAACGGCGATGTTAATGAAAATGTTACCATTTAGTTTTCCAACATAATGAGCGAGTCCAAAGAAGCAGATTCCGCAAGTGAACCAATTAACGCAGATGCATATCGTCTTGATCCTGAGATTAGGAGTCCTGAACAAGTGAGTCATGTTGTACTTTTTCTTCGAATCATTATCAACTTCTTTCAGAGGACTTATCTGATTTTCGTGGGCCTCTATGGCCACCCTGACATTATCGAAATTTATTTTGTTCTTCATCGCAGCTTTCGTCAAAATCTCTTCAGCCTCGTCCATCCTACCCACTGCCAACAACCATCTTGGAGATTCTGGAATTATCCTACGAATTGTGACAAAAACAAAAAAATGATAAGAAATTCGATCCCGAAGGATTTGAGTGATTTGTTTTTATAGTTACCGAAGTACTTCGATGTTATCAATAAACTAATCGAAGAGTAATCGATTTAAATATGTCTTATACCCTATATTTGCGCTGAGCCAGTTGAATTGATAAGTTATAAGTTTTTTCTATGTTTAATTGCGAATTCTATTACGATTTCTTTATCAGGGCATCGACCCCAATTGAGAAATAAAAAGTGAGTGATAGAAACAGCCTGATATTATTTACATTAGTTTTTGCAGACGATGATAATTATCGTTTAGAGAATAATTTCCGTATCTTCTGTTTAGCGGATTTATGTACTTCATTTATACTTGATTAACATATACTTGATGATTATTCTATCGTGCGATAGCGGGGTGATTGACTTGCAATATTGTAACTTTTTCCAGACAGCGAGAGAAGAAGAGATTACGTCGTGATTAATTGATATTGAAAGTATTCCATGGATAGTTGCATAAAATCCTCACATTTGTAACTTTGACGAAATGTTATTCACCAATTTAGTGGAATTAAAATAATTTGAATAGTTAAAAATAAAAAGTACTGTTGATTTTGTGATTGATTTTGACGGATTGTAATCAATAGTGCAATGTAATTTTATTATGAAATAAAATATAATCTAAAATCACACAAAATTCTTCTAACGGTTATGAATTTACAATTAGATCAAATATCTTACGAATTTGACATTCAATTCCGTCAAACATTACACAAAATCTGAAGATCTTCGACAAAAGATTGTCTGAAAGTTATTTTTAGGGCGGAAAATAGATCATTCGCAATGTGCGCATGCGCTGAGTTCTTTTTTTCCAGTGCGGAGAGTAGAGTATCGATGCATCGCGCATGCACCAACTTTTGTGTATCCACCAATGCAAAATAGGAGACTCCATGTACGTTACATTAGTATCGATGTCAAAAACCTCCGAACAGGTGTTACAAAAAAATCGTATTAATTCTGGCAAATGCTAATTAAAAAAATTCTATTTGAAAGCTGAAAAACTTCGAATGAATTTGAAATATCTTTCATCAAATCTAACAAAAATGGTTACATCGTGTGTCACAAAATATTGACCGTAGCTGTGAAATATAATTTAATCTGAGTGATAAAACCTCGTGATAATGCATAAGACATAACAAAATTCATTGATAAAGAATCGTATGAAATCGTTTAATCTCATCAGATTAAATCATCTTTTTTGAGGGCTATGTAATAATGTGAATTACCCGGGAAAATCAAACTCAAGAGATTTGGAAGAAAGTCATCAAACGATCTCTCAAACTCTTAAAACATTTGCAAAGAAAAAGATACAGACAATTTTCGTAAAAGACCTGCTGAAATAATTTCAACGATCACGTATACATCAGAGTTCGCAGGTCTGGCCGAGTGGCCCAATGATAACCTTTGGCCCTCTTACCCAATCACTTACACGAAAGATTGTCCGTACCATTTTTAGACACTATGAGACCGTTCGTAGACTAACTGCACACACATTGTTATCGCAAAAAAAAGCTAGTGGACCAAAAAACCCGATGGAATTAACTTTGAAGTGCATGTTGTGTCACTCGAATAAACGAGTTCACGATTTATTTAAAAAATGATTCGAAAGTTTTTTTTTCTTTAAAATACCTGAACCTTGACGATAACAGAGTTATGACGTCACCTATGCGATACTAATAACGAAAAAGACAAATTCAAGTTAGTGTATCAAAGGCTTTTACAAAAGTTTGGAGGAGAATCAGGATGAAGGCTGATTTATTGGACTAATGAAATTAAGGGGAAGCTGCATAGGTTTTTTTTTTTAATTTTTTTTTAGGTTCTAATACTTGTGATAGTACATTTTTTGAAAATGAATGTCAACCTCCTGCGATGAAAGTTTATGCGTACACTTTCATCACGGTACGTGTCTTGAGAACAAATGGCAACCGTATGCGATGAAAGTATGTACTACTTGCATCCACTTCCGCCGCACTCTCTTGAATAAAAAAATACCTGGACCCCCTTCGCGCCTCAAAATATATGACAATGTAATTTCTTCGAAGTTTTCATTCCATTTACTCACCAGTAATAGGAAAGAAGTAAAACTGGCGGAATCGAAACTACCAGTTGAAATCCGTACCAAGTTCTTGTCAAGTATGATATTAGCGGGTTTATCAAATGTCCCAAAATGAATGGCACGTGGAACAAAACAGACCATGTAGATCGCCACTCTGCACCCACGATCTCCATGACTGAAAATAGGTATTAACATTTTTTTTCTCCATTCCAGTTGATAACGTCCAATGTTAGTGTATGACTTTTCAATACTTTTTTCTCTAGATGTCCAACAGTCCCAAAGAGTTTGTAAAACTGACGAAAATGTATCGTCAAAAGTCCAAATTGAATTCAGTATCACAATTTGATAAGTCCATTTGTTATAATAAAGTTCTGATGAAATTTATAATCAAGTTTCTCATCAAATTGATGAACTGTTTGATATTCTATATACTTTTTTCTGTATTTTGAGATTGAATATATGGATTTTTTATTTTTTTTACTCTTTTTTTTATTATAGCTGAGTGAATTATACTCACGGAGTACAAAACTAGTCATCATGGTACCACCGGTGGCAACAGCACCAAGAAATTTAAAGACCACGAACAATTCGTACCACTTAGCAAATGCGCTACCCAATCCAGTCAAGGATTGAAGTAGCAGGGCCAATACGAGGGGAGTTTTTCTTCCTATCCTGAATGAATAAATGAATAGAGGTGAAAAAAATGATAATCAATGAATAAACAATTTCTGTCCACGTCAATTGATGATTGAGAAATTATAAAAAACTGATATAGAAATATGTTAACCCCGATAAAAAAAATATATGATAACAAAAAATTGATCAAAAATACAATCTAGATTATAGGATCAGTTTTCATATTTTCATTTTCTAATAACTTGACTTGAAAATAGTATATTGTGCAACTCGTGGGCAAAAATGACGATTCCGAGTGAGTGTGAATATAGCCACACGAGCCGAAGGCGAGTGCGGATATCACACGAACTCAGAATCGTCATTGCCCACGAGGTGCACACGATATTTTTCCCAACAAATATGTAAAATTAGGCGAGTTTAGCCGTCTGTTGAAAATGAACAAAACTCACAAACCATTTCCCCACTAGTGGAGAAATGAACCCATTTCTCAACTAGTGGAGAAATAGTTTGCGTGTTTTGTCATCACCAGTGGTCAGAAGTAGTTCTGGGTCACTAGTGGAAAAATGATTCTTCATTTCCCAATTCATTGAGAAATAGCGTCTTTTGTTCATTTTCAGCAGACGGCCAAAACCGCCTATTTTTACATATGCGTTGGGAAAAAAAATTAGCACTGTTTACGCAAGTATTTCACCTTTTCTTATATTGTTTTGGACTGCCTCATTAATTTGATTTTTACAAAAACTAATATTTAATGGCATACCTATCGGCTATGGATCCGAAGACAATATTGCCTACAAGAACTCCGAACATTATGATAGTCTGGAGGAAATTTGCAAGTTGTTTTCTGTCACAAACCAAATCCCACTGAAAATAATAATAAATGGAAATAACAAATAAGTTTAATGTGCATGATGATCATTAATGACTAATTATTGTCCTTTCAATATTTTTGTTTTTCGAGTAATATATATAAAAGTATGAATACGTGTAGTAAGATTCCGAAGAAAGAGCAATAATAAAAGAAATATTATGCCACAAAGTAAAACTGATAACATGTAATTCAATGTAACGCAATGAGCATGGAAATTGATACTCCAAGAAAAGAGGAAAAAGCAACGTCAGATTGAGATACGAAAGAGGATAAGAGGTAAGCATATAGATTCACGGAGTATCACGTGATAATACTTAGCAAGATTTCTTCATAGACTCTTAGTGTCCATATTTCATGTTAGACATTAAAAAATATGCTAAGTGTCTAAATATACTGTATAGGTACATGAGAGTAACTAGATCCTAGGTACTACTATGATCGAAATGTTTACCACAAGAGAGGAAGAAAAAACTCTGGTGAAAACAATTTTCACGATATTCTTGACAAACTCTCACAAAAATTCAGACTCGGTAGTTTTTTGTAGAAGTATTTAAATCGTTTTTGAAAATTAATAATTTTTATAGAAATACATATCATCGTTTTTCATAAAAAGAATCATATAATATTCAATAAATTTTCATAAAAAATTATATCCGTTTTATTTTTCCGTATGATTTTGATTATTTTTTAAGATTCTTGATACTACATCCCAATGATAAAGTAGCTTATAAAATAATATCATTAGGCACAATCGTGGATTAAGTGGAGTGCCTTATTTTCATCGCCAGTATATATTTCATCAGTTAATTTGCTATCAGGTGTTTTCCATTTTTTTTTTTTTTACTTCACCGTCGTCGGATACGCGGTTAACCACTATACATATTATCGCTGATGTACGTATATTTTTATATACGGTATTTAGATTGGAATCTATAAGTTAGACCGTAAGTAAGGGACTGTTCATAAATTACGTAAGCACTTTTGGAGCCATTTTTTACCGAAATAAAGTGGTTGAGCAACTTTTGATCCAAATAATGAGAGGAATTGATCAATTGTCAATTATTTATCACTGTCTGTACTCTGGATGTTTTGTAATTGATTTCTCGTTTTTCGGTAACTTTCAACGAAGGAATTCGGTAGTTCAGTTATCATCCAGTAAAATTTGAAGCATTGTCATGGATGAATGGATCGTACCTCTGTGATGATGGAATCCTTGAAGACGGATCTGTCGTATTCGAACTTGGTACATTTTTCTTCAGTTCCAGTTTCATTTGTGAAGCATTCATCATTCAATACAATTTCGCCGGTCGAGTTTTGGGGGACCAGTGATAAACAACCGAATTTTGTCGGTGGTGCGAGAAAAATTATGGAAAGTTGATGCCAGGCTACTGGAAAATTGACCAAGGACAATGCCAAGGCTATCCAAAGGTGCCAGATACCGAAATTTCCCATCGCATTCTGGACCGGGTCGTTCGCCACATCTGAAAAATGTTATCGAAAATTTGTTATAAACCGAAAAGCAACATAAATGAAATTCATGTCAGAAATTAACAAATAAAAACAAAATTATAGTGTTTAACAGTTTTGAAAAAGAAGAAAAAATAGGATTGTTAATTCAATTCAAATAAATAATGAAGGGAATTTTTATTGTTTCGAAATAATAAAAGTTGTATTAAATTCGTGATTTTTCCTAGGTTTTTATAAATTTTATTTCAACAATTGTTGATCATTTTTTAATGATATTGTAAACAATTTGGTTCAAATTCGATAAAGAACCGCTGCTGGATGACTGATAATAAATGAAGGTCAATGAAATTTATGATATGATCGTCTCAAGTTACAGTCATGGTCGTGATATCGGTATCAAAGTAATTAAATTACATCATTAGATCATTGGGGGAAGAAAGAAAAAAACGCATTGGAAAATTCTTGATTCAAACAATTCAAACTCGTTGTAGTTCAACAATCCGAATTTGTTACTTGAGAAAAACTAGATTTTTAATCGTGAAAATCCGAAAAAAAATCAAAATAAAATGCAAGACAATTGAATGAGAATAATTCATCAATAAATTGATTCCATTTTTCGAAACCATTGTAACAATTGAAAGAAAAAAAGGAAACAAAGATTCGAGAATATTAAAGAAAATTAATTTATGAATAAATTATAGACAAGTAGAAATACGAAAAATCGTTTGCTGTCTTTATTTTGCAAGTTTGTTGTTCATCGATTCTAAATTGCTAATAATGAAAGAGAGAAAAAAAAACGGGGTTAGGAACAATAGAATTTAAAATTGGAATTGAAGCCAGTGGGAGCCAGTTCCACGTGCCTCTGCATGATGCAACCTCTAAGAATCTTGATATATTGTACTTTAAAATTAGAATCTTGAACAGAAACGGTAAAAAAAAAAATTCGAAAAGAAAAACGTTAAATACGAAACGGAATAAAAATGTCGATAATTGAAGTCAAATTAAACTTTCGATTTGTATAAAGAAATCATAAATAATCATAAAAATGAGAAGAAAAATAGATAAACACCTTTTCTTTCCGTTTTACCGGTCATATCGAATATCAGACTTCAGATTTAGTGTTTATAAAAAGAGTTCAGCACTATTCCCGGCACTGTTAGTTTCACTATCCGAAATTCCAATCTGTACTGCAGCGAGAGTTGAAAACGCGTGCAAACCGCGCGATGCGATATTCCGCAACGAACTAAGCGCGTGGCGTCCGTGGTTGGTGCGAAGTGTTATAATAAGAATCGCCTATGCCGCCTCGCTGTAACACAGCGCGCCGTTTTTCCTCTCCACAACGAAGATAAAACGGGGTTGTGAAAATAATAGCCACACCATGAATCTCTGCAGAAATTTGCCCAAAATGTTCCGTCGGTATCGTTATCGACAGTAGGAAAAATAGGTTTTTTTTTCTTGCTCTACCTTGTCGACAGTTTCAAAAAAGGTTCCCTCTTCCCTTACTGTTATTATAACCAACAGTCGATCAAGGAGTATCTTTTCTTTCATGTACAGTAGATAATTAACCGACGGTCGATAAGAAAGCGACTGACATAAGTGACACGATTTTATTGACAGTAGAAAAGACAGATTAAAAAAAATTCATTTACTCTACCTCATCGGCAGGGGAAGGAAGGGTTTCTTTTTCTCGTACGCTTCTTACTCGACAGTGGATTGTTTGGTGGTTACTTCACCGACGGTCGATAAGAAGGTGATTCTCCACATCTTGGTAAGATTTCAAAAATTGAATGAATGATCCTCGATTTAAACAGATGGAGTTACAGCCGAGACCCTCAACGACACTTTCCAACTACTATTCAGCGCTTAACGATCGGTCGACGCCATTTATTGTTTACTTAACACAAAAAATACATGTGTATAATATGTATGTAGTATACTATACTATATAGGCATACATCACCTGTATAATGGAGTGAAGGATTTTTCTCAAAGATGTATTCTGAGGCCTTTTTTCATTTTGTTCTTTTTCTGTTCTTTCATCCGACTATCATTACCAATGCAATTGTAGTATAATTTTTTTTTAACATCATTTCTGATTGATTTCGATTGATTGACCATATTTTAGAGTTAGCTAGGAAAAATGTATTGTATTAATATTTTCTAAGTTTGTTTTTGGTAGACTCTATCGTTAATTTGGTTCGCCTCGTCCGATAAATTCAAATATGTGAATATTTTCTAAGTGTTGAATTTTTTTTTTCCATTTTGATAAATCGATCCTTCTCTATACTTCTCTTTATTTATCTCTTTATATTATCACGTGGTTATAATAATAATAATGATAATAATAATGATAATGAAAAATTTATGAGATTAAAAAGTCGAAATTCTTTATTACGAATTTTGGGTAAAACATTTTGAACAACATGAACCGAATAAAATGAAGAAACAAAAATAAAGGTACCTATATTCAATCAAATTTCAGCACTGAAAACTTTCTACCTCTGGGTGCAGGCTCGGTGTTCGTGTGACTGTGTGTGCGTATCGTTTCGATGATATCACGTAACATACAACATTCTAACAAGTATAGATAGACACACTCACAGTATATATTACGCTACAATACGTCCATACGTGTTGTAGAACATCTGTTTCGTTACGAAGTTGACTAGAGTTGGAAGAAGAATAAAATTAATTTAAAAAAATAAATAACGAGTTACAGTATTATGTATATATAGTATTATAATCGCTCGATCGTCCTATGGATCTACGTTATACGTAGTGTACTCCCTGGGGGCCTCATAGCAACAAATTGGCTCATCCTTGCGTCCCCCTCGTGATATACCTATGTAGTACTATACGTCTGGTTGTAATTTTTATATATTCTGTTTTTTTTTTCTTGACTTGACGTTTTTTTTTTCTCTGCATAGCGCGAATGCGCGTGTGTGCCTTTGGTAGTGTGTTAAAATTTCCTGGCACGTGTGTTACACAAAGAGAGATATACGTATTGAAACGGCGCGTTGGGGCCAACGGGTGTCTGTAAAAATAGGACGACACCGATAGGCGAGGACGTAAAAATATTCGGCGACGCGGCTAAATTTGACCTGGTTATAAAATGCGATTGATTTTTACACGCTATGCGCGGTTTACTTTATACGGTAGCTGTGTATACCGTAACGTTTTCGGCTAGACATTCTTCTTCGGTCTCTCCAGAGTCTTCAGAATTCGACTGGGAGGGCGATTTGTGTCTTCGCTTCTCACTCTGACGAGAGGTGTATACGTTGTTGTAATAATAACCACTCGACATATGCAAGTCTGATGATCGTAGCTAACGACGTCGTATCACACTTGACACTGTGATGTATGATTTTGTGGCAAGGTTGGAACGAGCCAGGGAGTTTGCTCAGTTTTAACTCGTTCAACAACTCGTTTATATATGTATAGTACAACCACGATATAACACCGATAAGGATTATGGAAGGTTAAAAAAAATTACCAAACGCCAATTTCGTCACAGCGAATCGATACTGGCTGCGAAATTCACCGTTGATGACGTTTTTGGCAATTGTTAATCATTTTTATCAAGGATCATACCGATACGACTGACTCTCATAGTCATATGAGAGTCATTCCACGTCAAACCGGACGAAAACGGGTGATTTTTGACCTCGATGTTTCCGATTCAGGTCTCTATTTTTTTACAGATTCTTTGGATCAAATAAATGAATCAAACAATTTTTATTTTATTTTTATCGCCCCTACTTTAGAAGTTACACGGGGTTGAAATTTCGGAAAAACGGCAAAAAAATCGAAAACACGCCCTCCTTCAAGTGCCTATATCTTCGGTTCTATTTATCCTACAGACTTTTGTAAAAACGCATTTTGAAGCTCTTGAATGACGCTTTCGTTACATATTCATCTCATTCCGGCATAATCGATGATTTCATTTGTTATAAACAATTATATTATTCAAACGTGTTTTTCGAGGCGAAGGCCCCCACCTAGAATTCTAAAAAAAATATGAGCGTATTCCTTGATCAATTCTCTACAAAATTGCGAAATAAAATTCATGGAGACTCATTGGACTATATTTGAAAACGATTTATTTACAAACGGCGGCGCGCGTCGCCGCTCGGAGGCCTGGCTCGGGTGAGCGTAACCAGCGTAAGGGAGAAACGGTGGGCACGGAAATCTATGTTAAAAAAATTGACCACATGAGAAAACAATTTATTTCATGTCAGTTTATTAATCATCCAACTAACAATAAGTGAATCGTAATTTAAATCTTACATGAAGATCCCCTAGCGTATCTATATTATATAAACTATAAAGGAACAATTAGATTATATTATACCTGGTCACCTGGATGTCGTTATATTAGCTTACAATTAGTAGTTTATTTAGAAACAACGGCCTGTACTGATTCGGGGGCATCTGAGTACCTCTTAGCTATTACTTTATTTATTAGTGGCAAAATACAGTGAAATTTTAGTGTACCCGGAAGTAATTTAGCTTTTTCGAAACGAGCTTGCAATGCAGCTGCTTCTTTTTGATAATCATCTTTAGTGAAAAATTCTAAATTGATATTTTTTATATTTTGGTTATTCTGCGCCCATGAAAAAAAATTTGGTGGTGTATTGATTGGATCCTGCAAGGGTTCTAGACTTGCTTTGGCTGCTAATCTTTTCAGGGCACCTCCCAAGCCATCACAAGGCCCCTTTCCATGCGAGGTAGCGAAAAAGTGCCACTCGGCACCAACTCCAAAGTCCTCTAGATGACGACACACGTTCAAAAAATTATTTTTGTTCTTATATTGCGCACTCGCTCCGTCGGAGAAGTAAATGATTTACGTCACATCTTCAATTTCTCGTTTCAAAAAGCCCACAAAACTTCTTTGAAACAGATGGACGGCGATAGTGTCATGTTTCAGACACTCTGAAATCGCAATATAATTTTTGTGTTTTATTGTGTCGTCTTCTGTCTGTTTTATTGTGTCGTCTTCTATCTGTACATCATTTCATTTTCTATATTGTTACAACTGGTCTGTTCTCACTAATAATTACTGTCAAATGATAATCTTGTTTGCGATATCAAAAGTGTGCTGATTGATTCTGCGAGGTCAATCCTACCTCATCTCTGGTATTCACAGGTCTTAGGTCACAGGTCACAGGTCAACATAACGACATCCAGGTATAATATAATCTAATTGTTCCTTTATATAATATAGATACGCTAGGGGATCTTCATGTAAGATTTAGAATTACGATTCACTTATTGTTAGTTGGATGATTAATAAACTGATGTGAAATAAATTGTTTTCTCATGTGGTAAATTTTTTTAACATAGATCTCCGTGCCCACCGTTTCTCCCTTACGCTGGTTACGCTCACCCGAGCCAGGCCTCCGAGCGGCGACGCGCGCCGCCGCTTGTAAATAAATCGTTTTCAAATATAGTCCGATGAGTCTCCATGAATTTTATTTCGCAATTTTGTAGAGAATTGATCAAGGAATACGCTCATATTTTTTTTAGAATTTTAGGTTGGGGCCTTCCCCTCGAAAAGCACGTTTAAATAATATAATTGTTCATAACAAATGAAATCATCGATTATGCCGGAATGAGATAAATATGTAACGAAAGCCTCATTCAAGAGCTTCAAAATGCGTTTTTACAAAAGTCTGTAGGATAAATAGAATAGAAGATATAGGCACTTGAAGGAGGGCGTCTTTTCGATTTTTTGCCGTTTTTCCGAAATTTCAACCCCGTGTAACTTCTAAACTAGGGGCGATAAAAATAAAATAAAAATTGTTTGATTCATTTATTTGATCCAAGGAATCTGTAAAAAAATCGAGACCTGAATCGGAAACATCGACGTCAAAAACCTGTCTGGTTTGACGTGGAATGACTCATGAGTAGCTTTTATGATGATGACAGTGACTATCATACGATACGACAGATTTCCTACATGTTATGACTAAGTTTTAATATGGTAGAATCAAAATGATATTAACATTAGATGATACGACTAAATTTTACTCAGATACGACCGTCTTTGGTGTTTATATGACTGATAATGTGACCAAATTTCAAGATGACATGTTAGATATGATTGAATGATAAAATGATACGACTAAATTTGACTAAGATACGACCTACCCTAAATACAATACCATCGGTTTTTGTCACGTCACGATTTAATAACGAGGTGGCAGATTTGACATGAAATTGATCACGAGATGATACGACTGGATTGAACTAATACTCGACCAACTTCTGTGACGATACGACTGAATTGAATTCATTGATCATCAAATTATTACGGTTCTACGGTGGATAAAATGTGTTATGGTTACGATAATTCTGAATATGCCACTAATACGACCGATGTCAACGA
>JAFFZH010015013.1:42227-54935 GCA_018420115.1 Euura saliciscinereae | reverse complement strand
TACGACTGAATTGAATTCATTGATCATTAAATTATTACGGTTCTACGGTGGATAAAATGTGTTACGGTTACGATAATTCTGAATCTGCCACTAATACGACCGATGACAACGAATACCAGGTCAATATCGTTGATAAAACTGAGTTGTATAACTATGAGACTTGAAATGGAAATAATATTGTAGATACGAGTTTACAATGCAGGTGGAGCTAAATACCACGATGATACGACCGAAAACATCGACGATACAAGTGAAAAGACCGACGATACGAACGGTGTGAAATCGATGCAATTGACATGCCTGATGTATCTGAAAGTCGTAATGAGGGAGTGAATAAATTTCGATATAAAGTTGATACGACTGACCTAAAAGTGAGATTTCCTGTTGCAAATGGTGTAACACGATTTTGGAATAAACGTACAAAAACATTACCTTTAACGACCTATGGACCGAATGACAATTGTCTGCAGGCATTATCCAATAATACGTATGTATGGTCTTGACGTTTGGTATAGGTGCGGCTGTCAGCCTCCGGCATACCTGTTTCGAATTCGGAGGTTGGGAGAGTTGCAACGCAACGGTGTACCGGAGATAGGTTGAACCGCCCGTCAATTAATAAGCCACAATTATGGATAGAATCCAATTACAAGACCAGGTAGTATGTGCGTATACACGTCTCTCCGTGTAGCATACACCCCTTCCATCGAGGGGGTAACGTTCCCTGGCGTACGTATTACACACAATATGGAAACTAACTCGATTACGTCAAAGGGTGTCGACCGAAAACTAGCAGATTTTCAACTTTCGTCAACAACATATGAGATACTGTGTAGGCGTGTCGATGCGGAAAAAGACCAGTTCCACCTGAACTGATCATTCTCGGCGAAATAATAATCTGCAAGATGTCATAAATCGTGGATTATGGGTCTTCCAAAAAATTAGTCCACCATACAAACGTCGAGGTTTGTCTCCAGACTCGAAAAGCCGACCAAGCCGGACCCCTTGGCTGGAATGGAGCGGATCGATACAGTCGGAGACTGAGACTGAGACTGAGACTGAGACTGAGCTACCTACCACACTGCAAATGACGGAGAGAGGGTGAAACGAGAGTACGGCAGAACAGGTGCCTGATGAAATTAGAAGTTAAAAATAAGCGTCAAAGTACTCGCCGTGCACTAAATTTGCAGAGAAACGAAAACGACCGTGGAAAAAAAAGGCAACATTTTCTTCTCATTGTCATTATTTCGTGTCCTCTTTTTTTCATACAAATCAGATAATCTTTTTTTTACTGGATGCACAGTATAGATACGCGAAACACGTAAGAGTGGAAAGTTTTCTGTGTGTACCTCATTAGAGGCCAACGAAACATTGTATAAGAGTTTGCTTAAAGGAACTCTGCAGAAACTCGTATCCGATCGTCGAAGCGAGAGAGAGAGATAGAGAGAGAAAGCTGACTAAGTAACTGGTTTGTCAGAATCTCATACAGACCCATGTTACAAGACACCCATAAGTGTAAGTGATTTGAATTCCGCAAGACGATTCAACGACTGAATACAGTTTTCATATGTATCGTGGTATTTTTAGTTTCAAACCAATTTCGCACGTGACATCACGCCGTGGAACTGCGATAGTGCGATTGGTGATACTTAAGACGCCATAAGCGAGAATTTATTCAACTCTATTTGATTATTCTAACTATATAATGGACAGAGTTAGTGTAATCCAGATCCAAGCAGATATTATTTGCGATTCGATATATCTAAGTAAGGGAACGGTGGACTCCGGTGTCTCGAATGATCGAGACCAATTTCTAGACAGGACATTACTGAATAGACTCCTCATTAGAAACGGCAAAAATCTTTCTGGAATACCTTGCAGTCGGTTAGAGAACTGAATCATCTACGTCGTAATGAATATCATGTGATTTTCTACAGGTCATTTATTGATACGACTAAATATTGTGAGAAAATAGCCGAGATAATCGAATAACATGATGATTTTGAATGAAGTTATGACGACTATATTCAGTGTCATGAGAATATGGATGAATATCGTAGTGATACGACTGCAAATCGGAACGGAAGTAATAATAATGTCAAATCATTTCACATCATTTTGATGACGTTATTCATACGGTCACATTGAAATTTGAGAGAGTATGCATAAATATCGTATCGTACCAACTGAATATCGTGGCTAAAATGATGACAGAATCGAACAGCATTGTCATTTCGGTTGCATTATTGATGAGGACATTGAATCGCAAGTGAATACAAATGATGAATATCGTTGTGATACGACTGAATATCGTGACTGAAATGATGACAGAATCGAACAGCGTTATCATTTCGGTTGCATTATTGATGAGGACATTGAATCACAAGTGAATACAGATAATGAATATCGTTGTGATACGCCTCAAAGTTGATAACAATATCGAAAACTATAAGGATTTTGGACGGCTACATTAAGTACCATGAATATCACGTCGATACGACTGAAATGTAATTCGATTGGCTTTGGTACAGATATGAATATCATAGTGATACGACTCAATATCGTGACCATTAATAAGTTGGAAACCATAATGAATTTGGATAAGAGTTGGACGGTTACATTCGGTACCATGAATATCGTGTCCAAAAAGTGAAACCAAATATGATGATAATACGACTTAATAAAATCGCGAATCATATCATTTTTGTGAGATTATTGATCATTAAATCTAATTTTAAATAGATATAAATGAATATTTCGTGGTTATACGAAAAAAAAAGTTTATAGACTCGAATACCATTATGATTTTGCATCAATATCGCCATAATATGAGCACGATATCGTGGTCGAATTGAGTTTGACGAAGATATGATTTGGTATAAGAGTGGATAACGACTGGATATCGTGATGAAAAAGTGTATAAGATCGAATATAATGAAGATACGACTTGACATCACCACGATACAACTGAATATCGTCACGGTACAGTTGATTCAATGCAATTTCACGTCAGTATATGCGATTATGATGATCAAAAACACTGAATTATTCGCTATTACAATGAAATAATCAGCCAATCAACACATGATTGCAATCTTCATTGTTGAAATTTTTCTTCTCTCATTCTGTGTTCTTTTTCCTTGTTTTGTTATTTTGGTTCATTCGAATAGCCAGTTGAAAGATTATAACAAGGTCTATAATATCGTGTTTATAAGAAGAGTAAACCCCCTGCCGATTCGTAAAGGATTTACGAAAAGAGACGCAAACTTAAAATGCGGATATATACAAGACGAGTGTACTATAATTATCGAGGTATCGTTAATTTCATTTCTGCAAGCACTTGTTCAAAGATGTTTGAGGAGTTGGTTTAAACAAATATGTACACTGAACTTCTCTCTGCACTCTCTTTATTTCTCTCACAATCAGCTGGATCGATTCAAAATCGTTACCATTCGCCATTAGGAAAAAAAAACAATGAGTCAATACAAGAAAGTATTCCTTCGATATCGTATGGTACAGGGAACAGGAAATCGAAGATGACACAAATTTCGATATTCGGGCTAAAGGATGACGAATGGAATGTTATCGTCACATCAATCGAATCTGTATTTTAAACAGAAAAGTGGGTATGTGTGCGACGTTAATAGCTGGTCCACACGGTATAAGCAGAGAAGAGGGTTGGTTTTATGTTTACGATAAATTAACACCGGTCAAGATCATAGCTTCGCAATTATTGTCGGTATGTGCAACCTATGTATATGTACACACACCTAAGTTATAGACACGTTATAGACTTGGCTATGTGGCCCATATGAGGATATTATTATCGGCTGACAAGTAACAATTTGCAACTATGAAACACGTCGCACACAACACGTGACAAAACTAGTACTCTACCCGTAGTAGAGTTTTGTTTTTCGAACAATTTTAACAAAACACCGAATTCCGGGGATCAAGAAGTACAAGAATAATATAATTATGATCTCAATAAATAATGAATCGGCTTTAGCGACCAATCGGAAAATAATAATTAATATTGAATATTACATTTTTTTCCTGTTTGTGTTCAGTGTCTGCCTTATTCTTAGGAACGTTCATTAGTAAGCTTTCTTGTTCCCCAAGTTTTCGTCTATTTTGCCAATTTTCTGATTCAAATTTGTTTCAGTCTGCAAATGTCGCCAGAGAATTTATCACATTCCTTCATTATTTTGCAACCCCACCATTTTTCTATTTTTCAGTTTACAATTTCGCAACTTTTTTTGTTTCGAAACATTTTAGGCAACCAATATTGACCAATAATCGGATAGTCGACCAACAATACAGGTACTAAATCCATCTATATTGATTTTATATTAAATATATTTAGTGGGAGGAAAGAAAAATGGTAAAATGATCAATACATAGAATGAAAAGTTTATTGGAATTCTTTTGATCTGAAAATAGAGATGATAATATTTATAATAACAATAATAGTACCCAGAATTGTTCCATTCTAGGACAAGAGAAACAATGATGTTGCATAATCAACAAAAATGTACGAGTGAATCAGAACGCGAAACCGAACAGAACTGAACCCAGCCGAACCTAACCGAACGAAACAAAACAAAAGTCAGTAAAACAAGAATATATAGAGAATATTGAGTCGCGTCGGATAGCGAACCCTGGCCTGCACCAGCCGACCTTGACAACGACCTCGCGTGGGTAACCCATTCTCGCAGCTGAATGAATCCACAGTCACCGCGTGGGAATTATAAGTATTAGAGATACTTGTATACGTAGTTCACTTTATACACATACGATCAACGCATCTCCCTTCCTATCTCTCTCTTTCTTTCTTCCTAATAGTATGTCAGATTTCTTTTTGTTCCAGCAATTTTTCTCAAGATTATTTTCCTTTCATATAATTCTCTCGTCAATCTGTCAACTCAATTCTTTGCAGTGTTTTGTTGTTGTTGTCTTTTTCGTCCCGCTTCTGCGCGGCGCAAGAAAAATTCCGATTCTACTTCTTCTAGTACCCCTAATATACTTTTTCTGCAATATTGGTTTGTTCCAATTTTTGTAATCAATATTCTGCCAGTTGGGAAAATAGGGACTCGAATTAGTTGCAGAGCCGAGGCTCACTCGATCAGCGAGTTTAGGGTTAGGTACACGTAACATTTGTCGGTTTCGTTTGTGTGTATCATAGGTACGAGTTACGTAAACATGCGAAACGGACCAACTAATTGGCGGATTGTGTCTTAGTATGTATAGAACCGTGTATAAACACGAGCCTATGCATACTTTATCACACCCAGTGCGTGCAGTGACAATAAAAGTAACAACTAGTGATCAAAGTAACCAAAGTATATTGAACCGCATGACATGAACAACACACGCAGGAATTAAAAACAACGGTGCAAAAAATAAAACTGTTTTGTAAATCTTATGACTCGATTTATAAGAATTTAAAAAAAAAAAAAAAAATGCATCCATATTGTAACAATAACAATGACGGTGATGTCCGTATCTATATTTGGATATTTTCATGTAGCGCTATTTGTGAATCCAGAGCAATTCTTTACTTTTCCCTACAGTACACTGCGTCCACGTTAATTTGTTTAGTAGAATTTATATTTGTTTTGTCTCTTATACGGGATGAAAATACCCTTTGGGTCGATATCAACAATTTTTATTATCAGGGAAATATTTTCACCATGATTCAGATTTCAGACTGATATCATTATATCAATCACTGGAACAATATTTCACGCATTGACAAATGGTAAAAAGTTGTTAAAAAACGTCACGTCAGTGTTAGCGCTGTCTGATTGGTGTGTGACGTCATAATTGTGTAAATATCCCGCGATCAACACTGACCAGCATTGATGGGGTTTTTGTAGGTTAGGCTAGTACGGTGGGGGTTCGGTTACCCAATTATCACATTACAGCTTGCCGCGCAAAGGAGACCGTTTCAAACACCATTGATTTTCAAAGCGATATTCACACGTCGTGTACCTAATATATCATTAAATAGTGTTTTTCACTTGTTATTTCTTGATTACATTTTTGTTTGCGATCATACACTTTAGTGTTTCAATCTCATGTTTTGATTATATTACCTGCCTGATAAATGAGAAAATGAATATATAAATTGGAATAAAAATGGAACGACCCTAGTGACATCTATCATTTAGCAACACGACGTCTGGTGGCGGATACACAGAGTACGTTGTTGCAGATAGCTTTGCGATATCATATACAAAATCTGTGATGGTATTCAATAGTGATTCCACACTATTGATTTCTTTATTTGTTATTAGTATATTATACTTTATACTTTATTAGTATTTGTATATAGTAGTCAGTGTTATTCCGTGAAAAATGTGATCAAGGGAACAAAAATCAATGCATAGAGAAATGTTAGAGCAATGTTTCTTACAGCCTATGAGAAACCTGCTAACTCGGATCCCCAATGAATTCTTTTTTTTTTTTTGCTCAACTTTCACTGAAATGTAGTTTTGAATTTGCCGCCAGAAACTTAGGCAGCGCTAGTGTCGCCGCTGGGAGAAGAGAAAACACCTCGGCTTTTTTCGCGTAATTATTGTTGATCTTATCTTCTAGAGTTGAAGAAATCGATGCAATTATCACTCTACCTATGGCCTTTGAAAAAATAAGATGGTTCATGGATTAAAAAATAAGAAATTGAAATATGTAATGTTTTTGAATAAACGTACCAAATTAGACAACAAAGAAATGACACGCCTATATAACAACGAAAATATTACGTTTTGGATTTCTAGTTATTTATTCAATTTTTGTCTTTATTATCATCATATCTGTTTTTTTTTTCTTTATCCTTCAACATTCAATAAAGCAAATAGAATACCTACAAGTAAAAGTGAGAAGTTAGACTTCGAAGATTGTTTAAATTTGTTTCGTTTTGACCGACGACGACGATGACTGATTTGTGGGTAGTGGCCAAGATCGATCCCCACCACTGTCTGTAAATAGTTGTTGAAATCGCGTAGTGCATCTCTAACAACGAGTAAAAATAAATTCGTCTAGTCTAGGCATCAGGATCAGGTACTATAAATTCTCTAAACTGTACAGTGGGATAAAATAAATGTGACTTTTGTTAAAAACTTTATCTCACTCTATATATATAATATACTTACTTTTGTTGCATTATACGAGAATTAAGTGATCGACGGATATTTCATTACTACCGAACGATTATTATCGTTTATTATTATCCTCTGCGTTTATGGCTCATCTAAAATGGATGGTACCTCAAGCCCCAAAATCAATCAATTTCAAGACTGACGAGGTTTTCTTCGTCTCATAATTTTTCTTTCTGGCAAGTTATGTTCAGTTGGTTGAATAAAAAAAAAACGAAGAGACGAAAAGTTGCTTAAAAATCGTTGGAAACCTTCTAAATTCGCGGATCGGATCATTTCCAAAATATTTTCGAACGTTTTGTAATCAAATGAACCAGCATTACTCGGAATATAAGAAAAAATCCAAGAATCGTTCTAAATTTAACGAAATCGTCTCAAATCGTTTATTACAATCGTTTAAATTCGATAAAAAAAATCGTAAAATCGTTCAGATTCGGTTGAATCCGTTTCTAATCGTCCAAAATCGCGGCTCGAATCGTTTGAAATCGGAGCTTATATCATCATGACTTTGCAAAAAATAAAGTTATGATTAAAAAAAATTCATTAATTTTTTTCACTTAGTGTTGTGCATACATTTTACTATTCGTAAATTTGTATGATTACGCAACAGAGACAGAGAGAGAGGCGTCGTCAAGTTGGGGTTAAAGCAAGCGAGTATAACTATAAGTATTGCCAGACGTAGAATATTACCGTGTGGCACAAAATCTCCACACAATATCCGAATTTAGATCAGAAGCTATTACTATTTTAGATGGACTATTTCACGTTTATATTTACGAACTCAGACGAGAAACATCACAGTTTTGACTTCTCGAATATTTTCCTGGGTTATACCCACGATATATATATATATTTTTTTTTTATTGCTGAGGGTGAAAAAGTTGCATCGACGATTTCCGGAATTCCATATTCTTCTTGTTTGACTGTTTTCCACTATTTATTTTGACGTGTTTCGTTTTCTGACCCAGTAAACTTCACCCATTCGCCTCTTGACCCCCTTCGTTCTATTTATTACGTGTGTCCTTAAATAACCAATGCGGTGGAAGAATGAAACCTTGACTAGATCAGCAGCACCGCCATGCACCACCGTGCAGCCAACGGGACACGACGGGTCCATTGATAATTATAGAATCTTGGGATATAGCTATAATATTGCCGTGGGGATATAGAACGAACATCTGTCCGCGAACGACCGTCTAAAAATACATCCGCAAACTCCGAGGCTTTGACAAAATTTTTCGCACAAAATCCACCTCCACAACCCAGAGTCTATAGCCTCGAAAATCACCGGCTAACGCCAGTTCTATTCATAAACATCAAAACATAAACAAGGGTTATAGATTTTATAAGATAAGTATGACTTCAGATGTAAAAATGTTGGGGCTTTAATGCTTAGTATATTTCTCAGAATTTATTCAAATTGAACCAAGTTTCACATATTTTCGTCCATACTGGTCACAAAATGTGACGTAGCAGCCATGTTTTGACTCCAGAAAGAATGAGTATTGGGTCTTGAGTGCTCCAACTTTGCAAGTAAGGATCAGAAGACAGAACGTCAGCTTGAAAGTGCGTTTTCAACTGTTCTTCTACATTGATTATAAGTTTGTACGTTACTTTTTCATTCAATGATCGATAACTCGATATTACAGGCTTTGAATAGCTCGTGTTGGAAACAAGAATAAAAAGAATGGCGACCGGTACAGTACTTTGAAGTTAGAGATCGTTTTAAAATGTTGGAGAAGCATTGATAAAGCAGACACTTCAAGCTTCAATTTCCTTTTTTGATAATTGCTCGAAGTGTATTTTGTGAGGAATTAAAAAATTTAGGAAATCATTGAAAAAAATCTAAATAGTTCCCCTCGATGTTATGGTCAGTTTCTTTTCTCTTGTTCCGTCGGATAAATCGATCGTTATAGTCTCTGACTCACTAATCATATTTGTTGTATATATATTTTAGGGCAAAGACCCGAGTCGTGTTCATGCTGTACAGTTCTGTCCATATTCATATCTCAATAAAGTGATTCGATCACGCGATCACGTTATGAGTTTGAGTATAACTTTAGCCTTGAAAATATCCCCCAGACGAAGTTTCCACTTCTGCAGTAACAACTCGACGGTTTTTATCATATAGTCGTACAGAAATGACGTCACCGCAACACAGCTAAAAGAACAATCGGACAAAATCTGACCCTAATACGAAATACTCGCCCACGTCTCGAGAGAGAAAAACGGATTTTTATGCAATATCATAGTCGTGAACAACTGCCAGTGTCTTTTTCTCTTCCAACGTTCTGAAACACAATTAAAAACGAACACACTCTGCTTTAACGTATGTTTAATTGTTTTATTTGTAAGTTTTTAGTCATTCATTCAAGACCTCCGCTATGCGGGGATAGGGGTAGAGAACAAACAGAGAGGGAGCGAGGGAGAGAGAGAGTGAGGTAGAGGAGAGATGCTTTCGGAGGTATTGATTTTAGAGCCCGGGAACTTTGCGCGCCACTTCGAACACAAACCGTCTCCACTCTCCTCTGACAGAGATACTCCCCTAGCGAGGTGCAGCTTGTGGTGTATGTAAGTTGAACCAGTTGAAATCCTCTCTCTCTCTCTCTCTCTCTCTCTCCCTCCCTGTATCCTTTCAGATACTTACTTCTCTCTCCATGAAACTTTGATGCTTGCAGGTATGAATGTGTAATTAGAGATCCCTAGAGGGAGATAACTCGCTGTGTTCAAGTCTGCTTTGGGGAAATTAATTTAAAGAAAAAACAACAACACTTTAGGACGGGTTTTAAACGATATCTAAGAAACGGTTAGCTTTCAGAGGAAAACTTGTCGAGATAAGGTTATAAGAATTGTTTTTTTCTAGTTTTCACTGTTGGTGAGAAAAGTTGATTTTTATACGAGGACGAATATGAAGACCTTTTATTTACGTTCGAACTTCTTGTTTATTTATTGATTATGGCGATTATTTTTAAAATAGTTGACTTTTCGGAAAATATTGTTAAACAAAATTTCCAGCTTTTGAAAGAACACAGAAATTTTATGTAAAACTTTTCTTGACAGTGAGAAACGTTCTTGAAAGAAACAGATTAACAGATAATGGGGAAAAGGGCATATACGTGAATTTGAATTGTTATCCATATTGTTTATCACGATTATCTGTGAAAGAGTTGATTTTTCGAAAAAATGATAATCAACAAACATTGTAGATTTTCAAATGACACATCTTTTTTGTCGTGGATATTTTTTGATAGTGTCAACAATTATTGATAAAAATAGATTCTCATATTTTGTTGTACAGGAAGCATTGATGTTCGTCCGAATTTTGTATCATTGTTTATTGCCGTTATCTCTGCAACGGTTGACTTTTCGAAGAACTTGGATAGAAACAAAATTTTAGATTTTCAAAAATCGCGTTTTTATGTCTCAATAAATTTTCTGTAGGGTCAACCAGAAACTTGAAAATTAAAGTTTTTCACAGACACAAAGTTGAACAATGCGACAATATACACATTGAGATCTTGACTTTTTCGTGATTATCTCTGTCCCAGGTAATTTCTCGTAAAAACATCACTGAAGAAAAATTTTAGCTTATTGAAAACTGCGTATTTTTTGTATCAGATATTTTTCCCCACTTCGAACGAGTATCTGAAAAAATCTGATTAACAAAAATATTTTGTTCAATCGGTTTGTGGAGTTTCTGTTTCACAAACAACACAATCGAACCCCATCCGTTTCTCGTTGCGGTATGATAAAATAATTCTCATTCTTTGTCCGTTATTCTCTCGGAGCAGAGCCACATTTTATTATTATTCTTGCTCGGTTATTTTAAGCGCGTGAAGAGGTAGGTAGGGTATATACTATATGCCGTGTCTATCTACAAACCTACATCAACAGCCTCTGTAATCCTGAAGCTTTTATCCGTTGCCAATGATCGTCGTCGGGGGTCGATAAATTCCGACCGTAACACAGCATTCGCCGCGTGATATCAAAAACTCAAAAATAAAATGACCGGTATAGTTTGATAAATAAATCACAGGATTAACAATAAAGTTTTCGAGTTAGAGCTGTAGAGTTTTCACATGGTTCAATGCATAACTGCACGAATAAAAATTTGCTCAAGATTTAACTTATTAATTTATTCATCGATATTTGTTCAATTCCTCAATTTATTTTAATTTTTCTCTATTGTGTATCACATGATACACATTTCAAGAATCTTAAGGCATTCAACTGTTTTCCCTTATCGTTTCGACGAATTAAATTTCAGAATCTTGATAAGTGAGAAACGATTTGAAGGTTTCAACGAAAGTTAAAAGAAAAAATACTATAAAGTAAAAAAATACCAGATAATGGTGGAATTTCACTAAAAGAGCAAAATTCAATCATAACGATATTCGCGTGTCTTGACAATAGAATCAAATCAAGTGAATAAATATATAATTCGTCGAAGTAATATTTGCTACATTCTAGTAAATATTTACTTGCAAACGAAAAAAAATTGTCGAACAAATATTTTTTTTCGTGTAGTCACTTATTTGTTATTCATAAGAAAAAAAGAGATTTCCCCAAATGTCTCGTAATATTGTCTGAATCGTGTCATTTCTAGTAACTTTTTGTGCTTTCTAGTAACTTACCTTTATTTCTGGTAACTTTTGTTTTTCGTTTTCGCTTTTGCTTTCTAGTAACTTTTCTCAATTCTAGTGTCTTCTGGACAAATTTCTTTTAGAGGTTTGAAATTTTCCAGTAATTTCGTCATTTTTTTTTTGTCACCTTATTCTCACCGAGAAGGTATATATTTGACTCAATCGGATTTGACTCAGACAATATTATACACGGAATTATTCTACACGGCGTTATTATGCACGGCGTTATTCTACACAACATTATTTTACACAGATTTTATTGTGCACGGTTTGACTTAGCGCGAAATTTGTAAGTGTCTTTTTTCTCGCTGCGCTATTATACACAGTTTTTTTCGTACACGGATGTATTTTGCACGGATTTTATTTTACACGTTTTTGTGAAATCGAGATAAAAATATATATTTCACACAGTTTTTATTCTGCACGGCATTATTATGCACGAGCATTATTCGACACGACATTATCAAGCACGAGATTTATTCTACACGGAGTTATTATGCACGGGTTTTATTCTACACGGCGTTATTGTGCACTAAGTTGATTTTACATGACATTTGCCGATCTACGCCTTCGTTTTCACAATTCCTGCAGAATTCTTGATATTCGTCACTGTCAATCATTGAAATATTCGGGGGAAAAAACATTGAAATTAATTATAGGCCAATGGCCTTGCTTTTGGATGAATACTTGTGAATGATGTTCAAGTATTGCTGAAAATAATTGAACTCTTTGAAATTGGGGGAATCGGAAGGAAAGGTAAGTGAACAAAAAAAATTCATTCACTTCAATTCCTTCCCAGAACACCGTCTGCGTTGTATCATGTGTGCGTGTGTGTGTTGTATCATTGGCTGGCCTAACTTTTTCTAACCGTCAGTGGCTGTCCTAACTTGTTCTAACCCTTCCCAGAACAC
>JAFFZH010015013.1:8891-42217 GCA_018420115.1 Euura saliciscinereae | reverse complement strand
ACCCTTCCCAGAACACCGTCTGCGTTGTATCATGTGTGTGTGTGTGTTGAATCATTGGCTGGCCTAACTTTTTCTAACCGTCAGTGGCTGTCCTAACTTTTTCTAACCCTTCCCAGAACACCGTCTTTGTTGTATATCATGTAAAATCAAATTGGTGCACAATAACGCAGTGTAGAATAAAACCCGTGCATAATAACTCCGTGTAGAATGAATCTCGTGCTTGATAATGTTGTGTAGAATAATGCTCGTGCATAATAATGCCGTGCAGAATAAAAACTGTGTGGAATATATATTTTTATCTCGATTTCACAAAAACGTGTAAAATAAAATCCGTGCAAAATACATCCGTGTACGAAAAAAAAACTGTGTATAATAGCGCAGCGAGAAAAAAGACACTTACAAATTCCGCGCTAAGTCAAACCGTGCACAATAAAATCTGTGTAAAATAATGTTGTGTAGAATAACGCCGTGCATAATAACGCCGTGTAGAATAATTCCGTGTATAATATTGTCTGAGTCAAATCCAGTTTGAGTCAAATCGGACTTCTCCCTTCTCACCCTACTTCCGTTTTCGTTTTCCGAAGCTTTTCAAAGCTTTCTAGTGACTTTTTGCGTTTTCTAGTAATTTTCGCTCTACTCCCTCCGAGCTATTTTCTTCTCTGGCGCTCCACGGACCCGAAGTATACATAATACAAGAAAGTTATTCCCCAGCGCCGAAAATAAAAAAGTGATTAACCGAGAAAGGAAGGAAGAAAAAAGGTCAACGTCATTAATCACTGTTTGTAATCTCCGCGTTGATTATTATACGTCATGTACTATGCAGTGCAGCCACTCGATAGGTACAAGAAATCCTGATATATCACTATAGTAACTAGATGCAGTCAAATCTAAAAAGTATTTTGTCTTCCCTTCCCTTCGTACTTTCTCCCTTTCTCCTTTGCTAACCGGATACAATACGTCTTCTACATCCAATCTGCTGATCAATTGGTGATGACAAATCAGTTATACCGTCAATCAGGATTAGTAGAAAGGATTCACTTTGTTGAAATTGGTAATTGTTAATTGTTGAATGACGATATACAGTGGACTAACTGGGATTATCTCGTACGTCAATGACAAAAATTGAGACAAAGAGACTCAGTGTCCTGAGGATATGTATAGTACCACAGTATGAAGAGAAGTGGAGTGGTCCGCGGGTTTGGAGAGCAAAGAGGGAAAATGGTTGAGGGAAAAGCGGAAAGAAGGGGGATGAAGAAGGAAGGCGGAAAAAAAGGCTGAGGGCATTCTAGCGAAATTGATTAACAACATTAGCCACTTCGTTGGGTGTAAAGCTACTCCTGCCACGGTGTTGCTGATGTTGGCTGTTCGAGGTTCTGTTTCTGTGCCATTTTCTCTGATGATGGTGGTCGTACCCAAGGTACGCTTGTATCCAGCGACTGACGACCGGCTTCACGATCGAATGGGTCCAATGACGTCACAGAGGATCCACCCTACTACAAACCAGCGACTAACCGACGTCACCCCGACGGTGTGAGGGCAGATTTCCCTCTCTGTCTTTGTTTCTCTTTGTCTCTTGCATCTCTCTCACCCCCCCTTTTTATTGTGGTACGTAATCGGCCAATCGAACAGAGGAGCTGATGCTGTTCGTTGATCAATTTTAGCAGTGACGATAACCGTGGCCGAAACTTCTGTCGCACAATCCCTTCAAACAACCCTTGCCTATAATCACGATGCCTGACACCCGAAGCGACCCGAAGTTTACTAATTAGGTGTTTGGTAATTAAAGAACGGGAATTTACGAATTTCTGCATTGGTGAAATTGAGGGACAATTTTGGCGATTTTGATTCATAAGCCTTTGGTAATTCGTGTTCGAGTTGCTTCAATTTCATCTCGACATAACAACCTTCGAATTTTATTGACTATAATCAAAGGTTTCAGAGTCATTCATCAGTGGACTTCATGATCGTCAAAGTCGAGAACTTTCAGAGTTTACAAACTCCGAATGAGAATCTTGTAGGGTCTGACGTTTCGAATACAACAGGCCCGACCATGATGTTATGCGATAGCGGGAGACTTTGAGGTTATACGTCGCTCGGATCGCGAATTCTGCGCGCACAGCCTCCACGCATTTCGTTGCGCATGCGCGTGGAAAGAGGGAGAATCTTTCCCCCATAAAACTTTATAGACGCGGGGTTCAACTGTACTTGGATTTTTGGGGTGTTTAATCGTCGAATTTTGTCATTTTGAAGCCATATAAGAGTTTTATAATGCTTGAATTTTCGAGTACGGAAAATTATTGATCATGAATAGACAAATTTTTAGTCATGTGAAAATAAGAGAGATAGAATGAACAGCGGTAGGAGAAAGAATGTATAAATAAACGAATGAATATAAGAAAAAATAACGACAGGGAGGTTTACAAGTGTAAGAATAGAGCGAAGCCATAGAAATGGATAGAAACGCGATTATTGTATATCCATGTAATAAATATACACTCTGTGTATGTGGTTGTGTATCATACAGAGGCAACCGGAAGTGACCTTGTACTGCATTTATTCGGATGCACAAAACAAGGTTGTGTAAACTGTTCCCTGGCATTGAACTGCACCGCACTGCACTGGTTGAAGGAAGAAAGAAGAATCAATAATTTATTGTTCACACAAAACATACGTAGTCTACGTACAAACACAAAACTATAATAATTCAATCAAGATAAAATTGACTTGAAAATGTCGTCATGAAGGTAAAATAAAACGAATTCATATTCACGTAACAGAAAAACCTCGGTAATCGATCAAAAACTCGATTTCCCCATTCTGCTGTCTTCCAGAAAGAATAACTATAAAAAATCTCCCTTCCATTGTTCAGAGTCCATTTGAGAGAATGATACGATGACTTCAAAGTCGGGGTTTCATAAAGCATGTTACCGATACTTGAGATGTTACTAAAATGTTTTGAATTGAATCAAGTAGAAGAAAAATCTAATCTGGTAAAAATCTTTTTTTAATCGTCTCTTCTTGATGGTAATTTGAGGAATGGCTATCTACGATCAAACTGGCTTCTGCGTTGCATGGAATACTTAGAATTATTAATGAAAATACTGTACTATATGTAAAACCGTGGAGAAGAGACCGGAAGTGGTTTAAAACGAAAGGAATTACAACTACCCAACCTACTGGGTTCGCGTAGGAGTCAAGTAATGATTGTTTAACTCAGTGTTAGCCATCATGTACGTACGTACTAATACCACAATCGTTTTATGGTACGTACATAGGAAATGAGTAGGTACTTAGTAGTCCAAAGTGCATCGTGTCGAGGAATCCAGACACGTACCAAATAAGTGTAACTATACTGTAGGTAACCACATACTGTCTATTATAATTGGGAGAATATTCATTTTCAACTTTTATCGAACACATTTTTTTTAAATATCAGAAGACGAGTCGAAAGTATATATAGAATCAACGAATCGACAAATCTAGATGTCAAAATAGACATAATACCACAATCAAAGATATATAAGAGGAATTTTAATTTGAAAATTAGAATTTCTAAAGAAGAACGAAAATTTGGTACAAAATAACTAAAAAAATCGAATAATTGTGAAATTCATTATATAAACGCATGAATACTTAGTCTGTTCAATTATCCAATATGTAAATGGTACATAGTAGTTGCGTGGACATAGAGAAACTATTATCATAATGATTTATCATTTATTAATAATATTCAATGCGAAGTATATATATAATATGCATATAGTAATTTTATGGTGTTATTTTTTTCTATCAAGTCAGTATACACACAGTTATACGAATTATTATTATCAATATTATTATATATAATATTGGATTAAAAATATCTACTATAATGAAATTTACTAGTTCTAACATAAAATAAAATATGGGTATACTATATTCTATTTAATATTTATGGGTATAATATTCTATTTTTTATTTTCCTCGTTTAATTATTTTGAATGTCTTGGTTTTTTTTTTTATGATGAGATATAATACGTAGTAATGATAATATCATAGATATCAATATTTCAATTATTAATTATTTTTCACCTTAGTTTATATAATTTTTTTTTTCTCATTCTTTTTTATTTATATTATTCACAGACAAAAGAACGGAGGAACAAAATACTCTATACTTTTTTTTCACTATAATGCCATTTAATCTACGTTTATAGGTTTTATTTTATTTATTATTTATGGATACCATGGTTCGACATAATTTTCTCCAATCCAACTATACATTCAATACAATATAGTATTTATTTATTAATGTATATATTATATACATTTTACCCGTGTTTTCTCGAATTACTATTATTATTATTATTATTATTACTATTTTTTATTATTATTAATATTAGTGATATTTTTTTATCTCACTTTGCCTCTCTCCCTCTTTCTGATGAATCGAACAAGAATGATGAACTGACAATTTTAACAAAAGAGAATTTCATAATACTCAATTCCAATTATTGGATAAACGCGACATAATCAAAATAGCGTATGAGAATGTTTATTTGGATTAATGATAGCTTATACGATGAATAAGAAGTTTGACAATAGACTTCATTCATCGTATATTTTGTCGATTGATTTTTGTTTCATCGAAATTTCTTATGTTTTATTTTTCTATTTTCTAGAAACATATATAATATTGTAGTAAAGTAGACATACATATACAGCTGGGTATAAATGATTTATTATCTATAAAGCATTTTTTTCGTTATAATTTGATAAATATATTTTCCATTAATTTTTTTTTGGTACTTTATCTTTTTCGCCTATACAATGAAAGACATACAATGCACGCATTAGGAAATGTATGCAGAAAATAATATATTTTTTGATTACTACCATGTAATCAATGAATAATAATATACGTTCAAAGGTTAATACAAATAATTATAATTGATGAATTAATTGTTACATATATGTGTCAATAGGTAATGTTTCCTTGTCCACTTATCAATACCGATTTTTAATACTAACGATAAGAATCGAAACAAAAACTACTTCAATCATTTTTTTTTTCCTCCAGATTTATTGAACTTTTTTTTTTTTTATAGACAAAAAAATCTATATACATTCACACTATATAATATAAATCAAGGATTTTGATGGTTTTCTGTCTAGTAAACCTTTTTTTTCGTTCATAATATTTCAGGATTTCAGTTTTTATAAGCCTAAGTCTTTTGAAAAATATTTCATTCAAATCAAAATTGAGAATTTCATAAAAATATTCCAGGATGTTCTAATTCCACGAACGATACTATTGTTCAAATTCTTATTTAGTCTGAAAAAAAAATTAAAATAGATCAAGAATATCGAGATAAACTAATCTAAAATTGTGACAACAAGGATAGGAAGCAGATTGAACATTTATTTTCGAGAAAGTTACCTAAATTTACTGGTATTTATTAACATCTATTTAGAAGTGAATTTGTTCTAGAAATATTGAAAAGGAGATTCCGAATCATTCCTACTTATTTCTAGTACTTGATACTTATTAGTTATTATACAGTACAAAGAAGGGGTAAGAACTCAAAATATTATCTAAAATCAATTTGATTCAGAATAGTAATTATAAATAAGAAGTAATAATGATATCGTTATCAATCATCATCTGGTACAGCGCTTTCCTTGTTGGTGTAATGAATCACCCACAAGTAATATATTGTAGAAGATTCATATAAAATAATAATTAATCGCTATTTATGTTATGAATTAAATGTTTTCACTTAATAAATTACTAGCCAGTATCTAAAGTGCACCTTCTTTTTCTGTGTACGTATGTTGATATAGTTATATATTGCTGATTCAAATGGTCCATGTTTATCTAATTCTATAATAACAACATGGCAATTAAAAAATACCTTGAGGATAATTAAACATGTAGTTATAGTTACATTACAATTACGCGGACTATGATATAACCTGGAGGAAGTGTACCGCCGCATTAATTACCCCTGCAGGTGTTCATCAGCTGTACGCGTTTTGTTTGAACAAAACTCATTTAAAGAACGCGAGAAATAAAAAAGGCGAGGATTAATTAAAAACAAAATGAAAAGAGAAAACAATTGAACAAGTCTATTTATAAGATTTTAATTATTAATTCTCACTCTCTTCCTCATTTCTTGATATCGTTATAAAACTCTGCTCCATCATAATCATTATTTACAAACACAAGTTTCGCAGGTATGACAGTAAAAGTTTAATCATTATAAATTCATACACGCATATATCTTGTGATAATTAATTATAGTATTCGGTTAATCAGTTGAATTAATCAAACGGCGATCGATCCTATGTCCTACACACATACACATTACACACTTACGCTACATGCTTTGAAATTTCGCAAAGCCTATTCTTTATTCGCTAATTGGTCTATCTTTTGGTACCTTTTGAAAAACTCCAAGACTTGAAACTTGAAAGGAATTCGAACAAGAACTTAGCAAAAAATAAAATCGAATCTTGCGTAATCGAGGATCGGAAAAAAAAACAGGTGCAAGGAGAATAAGAGAAGTAACACAGTAAAAAATTTGGTCTTCTGGAAAATCCTCTTCTTGTAACACGCCCATGATAAGTGGGGCATTGCATGGCAGGATATGATTTACACTTGGAATTTTCAAACGCTATTTTCATAGCCGAAACACATTCGATTGATGTGAAATTGATATCAGTGACGTAGAAAAACTGAATGAAGGGCCTGCCAATCGTGGATTTTCGAATATCGAAAGACATAATCAGAATTTTGTGTAACAATATTGTTCTATAACCCAAGGAGGTGCTGCCCCTCGTGGAGAGAGGCAGCACTTCCTTGGATTACAGAACAATATTTTAAAAAAACTGTTATTATGTCTCGATTTTCGAAAATCCACGATTGGCAGGTCCTTCATTGAGTTTTTCTACGTCACTGATATCAATTTCACATCAATCGAATGTGTTTTGGCTGAGAAAATAGCGTTTGAAAATTCCAAGTTTCAATCATATCGAGGTCACGTGACTTTCATTTCACCTTAACGGGACAAAACCCATTTCACGCAATTCAAGGGATTTAATCGGACTTCCGGGGACTTCGAAGACTTCAAGGGACTTCACGGCTTCAGAGACTTCAAGGGATTTCATGAGACTCAAGGGACTTCTCGACACTTCACGAGACTTCACAGGACTTCCCACACTGTTGTACACCGGATTTCGAGAGTGTTTCACCCCTCGTATTATTCATATTATAATTCGTACAAAATTTGTGTCTTGAATAAATGAAATGTAAACATCATAGACTTTCCAGAACAAAACTTTATTTAGTAGTCTAGTTTCACAATTTACTAGTTGAATTCGTGAACATTTCAATTGAAAACACTTTGAAGTCGCTTTGAAATCACCTCATATAAAGACTCTTCCAATCGATCCCTTTTGAATCACATGCTATCATTTTCTAATAGCTTGGAACCGCAATTAAATTAGTTAGAAATAGCTCAAAATCATTTGAAAATAGCTTCTAATCACTCTGAAATCAGTTGAATCTCTCGAAATCACGCGAAATCACTATAAACTGTTTTCAACTCGGTCTTTAAGTAGATAGATTTTGTATCTCTATATTAAATCGGTGCATCTGAGTTGAAAATTTAACGAACGTTATCAGTGATTCGAGTAGAATGGAGGGTGGGGGGGGGGGGGGATCTCCACACTCTCAAATCCATTGAAATTATTATCCTTATTATGATCACTCTCTCGCTATTTTCGTGTAATCCTGGTCTATGTAGTATATAGTGCCTGTGTATGTACAGAAGTACAAAGCCTATTCACGTATTCCGTCCATCTTTCCTCTATCATTGTCTCTCTGCCTCGCTATTTCTTGACTGATAATGGCTGTACAAACGTCAGCGCTAACGTCAATCACTCGTTGCCTACATACACGCATACATTCAACTTTACCTTCGTTTCAACGTTCTGATTTTAACCTAAACTAAACATTTAAAAAAAAAAGGTAAAAAAAAACTATGTTTTTTACTTGTAATAGTTTTTGAAATTATTTACGTAGGTTGTTTAATTTAGTTTTAATTTCTTTTCCCTCTCTTTCTTAGTCTTCTTATTTTCCTTTTACCTTTACCTACTTAGAATCACAAGATAATAACAATATCGAACTTGACAGAGTCATATGATTAGGAGTTGCTGATTATTACATGAAGCAAAAGTCGTTCATCTAAATTCGGTTATGATGAATGTATTCTCAGAAATAGTCATACTAATTTCATGATAGAATCTAGTTTCGACTAGAAATTAGATTCTTTCATGAGAAAAAAATGGTTAACATTAGTATTTCAGTCTCTGTACAGCGAATTTAGCAAGTTTGGACAAATTAATTTGTTTCTTCGATATTATATTGCATCAATATCACATACCAGTCAAATTCGTCGAAAAAACCAATACATTGAGAAGCATGATACTTAAAATATTGTTTTGGAAAAAATAATACCGTCAATAATTGGTACACTTACCTTAGGAATGTATGAATTGAATCTTTTTTCTCGAATTTATTTTTCCGAAAACAATAAACAGATGAAAAATCGATTAATGTAACGCGTTGATGTAATATTCTTATGTCGTAGGTGAAAGATCGTATATAGATTACATTAACTGCAGTATCTCATCTCATCTAACCGTTTCAATATTCCCCTCATAAATGATAATCACGATGCATGATTCTTCGAAAAACTATATTTAGCTACGTATAGCTTTATATCAATGGAATGAAAACCTCTTGTCATACTTGAAGAATTGATGATCGAGCATGAAAATAATCTATATAACAAGAAAATAATGATTTTGAAGAATGTAAACAAAATTTTAATGAGCTGATGTCAAACTTTTAGGAGAATCTTTCTATGTGTTCCTCAAAGATTCATTATACTTGTCAACAAGCTATTATTCTTCTTTTTTTGCTCTTTTTTTCAATGTACACTGCAGAGACCCCGAATTGTCTCAAATCGTTTTATATCCCCATATCCTTTTTCTTCACATTTCTTTCTCTATTCCTTTTCTTTAGTTTCTTCACAGATGGAATCCAGAAGCTGTATACATGTATATATCACTGCGGAGTCTGCAGCAGAGGCAGCTATATAAAACCTCACGTATATAAATTTTATATCTCGGCTCAGGTTTTGAAAAACCGTTGATCGTAAATTTTAGAATCGCGATATGCCGCCTGATATACGAACACATGATACATATGAAATTCAAGGAACGTTTATGTTTGTGTCTAGATACTAACGTCTCTCTAGAAAGAGGCCAATGTCGCCACCGTCGAGATGTTATCCCAACAAGTATAACACATACCGCACCTCCTCAGATCTAACATAGGGATGGGTAAACAAGTGTGTGTAAAATTACGCGTCTCATGTGCCAGAATTATATGTGTACTATGAACGCATATTGCGCAAAACAAAGACGAAAGACGACAACGAAGACTTCGCAACAATGAAAGCCGATAAGAAAAAAAATAGGATAATTAAATCGACGTACTAGTATACACACAATGTCACACGATGCGATAAGAGAGATGAAATATACCCACTAACTACCTGACAGTATCCGTGTATCATTATTGTATCTGCGAATGAATATGAATGAGTGTAAAAATAGAAGAGAAGGAAAGAGAAGATTTATTTTTAAATCATCTTGTAAGAATGTTAAATCAAAAGACTAGAAAATAATGTCTGAAAAATTCTATAAATAATTTTTTTTTTTAATTCTGCAAATGCATAAAAAATTAACGAAAATCTGTACAGATTTCAATTAGTACGACGCATGTGTGTATCGTACAACCTGGAGACACATCACGACGATGACGACGTTTTAGTGAGTATAGAAGGTATAAAAGATAAACAGAGAAAAAAAAATGAATAAAGATTGGTAATTTCATTCGTATTATTTTGTTTACATATACTATGTGTGTGTATATATATATAAATAATAATAACACATATAGTTTTTTTTTCAAAACAGTTATATTTTATTTATTTGATTTAAAATTAATATTTACAAATTAAAGAAACTAAAGAGGTAAAAATGAAAATAAAAAATAAAAGTATTTTGGTATATAATATGATAATGTAGGATGGTATATGAGATTGATTTGCGTTTTTAAAGAATTCATCAGATTATTGATTATTATATAGACATGTATATATATATGAGATTATAAATGATCGATATTACAACTGATCGGTTCAATTATACATTATATATAATATGTGTATGTATGTATACATACATAATATATACGCGCCTAAGATTGCGAGGAGAGGGGCGGGAGAGACGGAGAACGGGATAGAAGAAAATAATAATCCAATTATTACAATAATGATAATAATAATAATAATAATAATAATATAATTACGTCTATAATATAATATATATACGATCTCTACAACATATGTTTGCTTGTTTTTTTGTTTTTTTTTTGTCTAATTTTTCATATTATACCGATAAAATATCTAAATTATATTTATTAAATGATTGATTCTCCTCTTTTTTCTTAAATAATAAATGTATTCATATATGTATACATCGATTACTACCGATGATATATTTCATATACAATATATAGGTATAGCTACTACAAATATATTTAATTATATGTATAATATTATGTATATATGATCTTAATCACAAGGAAAACACATTTTTCTAATTCTCTCTTTTTCTCTCTCTCTCTCGCTTCCTCTAATTCTTTCCTCATTTACTCTCCTCACATCAATATACTCTCCTCACATCAACTATTAGATAGATAGACAAACGGACTGAAAGTTTATACGCGCAGGTCAATGTATTCATAAATTCAAACAATTTACGAAAACAACAAATTATTCAACAATGTAAGTCTATTTGTATATTGTGTATATGTATTTTCTAAAAATTGTAAATTATATGAGCGATCTTATTATGTTGTTTCTAAAATTACTATTATTATTGTTGTTATTATTATTACAATTATAAAAAGAGTATAGTACGTTTCAGTACCTGTAAAGACGCTGAGAGATTTAAAAGCGGGTAGGTATCAACGACCGCCGAACAAGAAAAGTAAACAAACGAAAACGTTCGCTGCAATTTGTATGTCTCATCGAAGAAACAAATAACAAAGCGGAAAGTAGTGTAAATCACTGTCAACGATATAAAGATCCAAGAGATGAACAAATTTTGCATGTGAACAATGGAATCTGCATGCAACATCAGCAACATCAGCAAAAGTTTCGGTAATATTGTAAGAAGAAAGAATTTAAATGAATTAACTAAAAAATATGTGTGTCTGTTCGCGAATATCTGGCAAATATTCTTCGATATTTACAATTGATGTGTACATACGTACCTGATGTATGTAGGTATCGGTACACACAGGTACTTTATTTTTAGTACATACGCGCTAGTTAATTATCACCTTTCGATCGTTTTCCTGCAATGACGTAGATAGCCGAAGCCATTTGCATCATTACGTTCACACCCCATCCCCCTCTTATCCCCTTTGCCGTCCACCGATACAACCTAACCTAATCTCACCTAGCACAACATAACCTAACCTCACCTCACATCACCTCACCTCGCCGCAAATCACCCAACGCGATACAAGAAACACAATATTAAACAAACTCGGGCGCAATAGACACACGTGACACGTGACGTCCGTAACTCGTGGCCCACAGTGCGGTATGTACATCTCACCGACGTACGCACTTCGTCCCCCCACCCCCACCCATTTGAATATGTAAGAACGGCAAATAGATTTAAAAAAAAAAAAAGTGGAAAGAAATTTCTGTGCATCAACATCGATATTATACGACCATCTAAAAGTTTTACAGACATTTGTTTTCTCTTCACGTTCATTTGCGTGTGGTTTTTTTTTTCACTCTATTTTTTCTTCTGGTTATTTTAGATTTTATTTTTCCCAAAAAAAAAAAAAAATGAAGAGTTTGTAAAAGAAGATAATAAGAAGAGTCTATTTTTCTTTGAAGTTTTTTTTTTTTAATTATTCAATAATTTTTGTGTCTACGATGAGAGCAGCAGTTCAAATATGTATATGATACTTGAATGGATAGTGATCGGATATATCATCCCTATTCGCTTCTTCGAACAATTGATGTTCTAAGACAAAGTATAGTATGTAATAGGATTTCAAGAATGACACAAAGGAAGAAAAGATGAAAAATATATTAATATTAAACGAATCTTATTATTTTTGGATAATTGTTTTTTAGAAGAAAGGAAGAAGAAAAAACTGTATATAATTTAGATGTATATAAATATTCATTCGAAGTGTATAACGAAATGTAATAAATAAATAAATAAATAAATAAATAAACATTATATCAGTATGAATAATCAATATTTTATAAAAGAAATCCGCCAGTTATATTAAATAATCGATTATTTATATTATTTATAGCTGCGCATTTTTCCGTACAATACTATTGAAATAATATACTTTTTTTTTATCTTACAGTTCATCAATCCTAACTATTATTGTTATCATTGTTGTCGTTGTTCTTTTTGCTTGTATGCCAATGATTTTTTTTTTTTTGTATTTCCCAAATAGGTAATTAGGTAATAAGATATTTTCGAATTATTAGTGATGCGTCACACGTCATCTAATTTATTTATTCATTTATTTCTGTACATGTTTGCATGAAGAATATTAAATTTAAAAAAAAATATATATATAGATGTATAAACATTGTAGAAGGGAATACTATATCGATAATCATAACAATAACAACAATAATAATAATAATAATAATAATAATGATGATAATAATAGTATAGTTTACGTCTAAAAAAAATATATATCAGTAAATTAGATCGCGCCAGCTGTATGGTAGATAATCATGTACAGGAAAATAATATTAATATGAATGTGCATAGATATTATTATGTTCGTAGATGGATTCGATAAATAATATTTACAATTAATTTTATAGGGATTTCTCGCATCACGATACACGAACCACCCATCTATATATGTATTTTTTTATATCCAGTTATAATTATAATATGTTCTGTGTTCGTGTAGTAAATAAAGTCGAAGCTAGCACCTAGAGACCTGATGACCTTTTTCCAAAATAAAACAATTCTGTATAGATTAGATATAAAAGTATCAGCTCCGTAAGCATATCGAACGATATTTCATCCTCGGGCTTCACTGTCTTGTTTTGAATAACGTCAGCACGTTCAAGTTCGGCAACTTTCTGGCTCTAGCTTCGACTCCGCCTGTGTAGATACTTGTTTATATTTGTTGAATAACAATTTCGAAACTATACGTCCAACTATGTATCTTCTATGACAATAATTACAACATTCTAAACTATAAACTCGCTGTTGCTCACGATTACAGCGATGCTGCTTTTATTCATTTTAGATCTGTTCACGAGAGTAGTAATAAATACATTTGGATTCCGCTAATGCTGCTGCTGTTTTGTACACAGTATATATATATTATATATATATAATTCAATGCTGTATTTATGTTATTGCGACATTTTTTATGCATACCCCCCAGCCAAAAAAAGAGCTGTCAATTTTGAATCGTGAATAAAATCTTCGCGCGTTAATCGATTTTCGATTCTATTTCTTTTATTTTTCATAAAAACTATGAGACTTAAAACTTTAATTTAACGCGTTCAAGTGTTCGAAAAGTCGCTGCCACGATGATTCCTTGTTTTACATTCGTTTCTTATCTCTCATTTGTTACACAGACACGAGATTCTAGTTGAATATAACTTGATAGCAAAGAAGAGATTTCAACAGAAGAGAAAGACAAAAGTCGAAGAAGCCTAACTTAAAGTATGATTCTATTGTAAATTATTCAGAAATTCCTTAAATCGAAAGATACAAGACCTCTGCAACTTTTTCTTTCAATATGTTTTCGAGACGCTACATGATCAGAGATTCGCTTCAAAAGAATTAAGGTATGTACCATTCATCTTATTCGTGGGATTATACCCGTGCATATAGGTTCAATAAAATAGCACATGTGTAACAATATTATAATAACAACAATAATAATAATAATTTATAACGTTTTAAAATAATATGCAACACATAGGTAACATATAGATAGATATACGAAGATGCTGATCCAAGTATTATTATTATTATATATATACAATAAATTCTATGCACACATGCAACAGGATGTGTATAGAGTACGTACGCATAGAGAATAGGAAGAAAGAATTTTTTTTAAAGTCTCACTTTATTTTTTACTCTGTTTTTTTGATATTCTTATTCTCCTTTTCTTTCACTATTTCTATTCCATCGCCTATCAGACTCGAATACGTATGTATTATGTATGCGTGTACGGTATAGATAGATAGGTATTAATGTTACTCATATTCATTTATTAATACTATAATATGTACGATTGTTTGTTGTGTGAATGAATTACCAAATAAAATATGAGTAATTAAACATAAAAAGAAAAAAACATGGCAACGAAAGTTACTTCCGAGTCTTTGACTACGTAATTGTATCACTCAAACTTTGCATTCATGTCCTTCCTTTCTTTCATTCTCCTTCTGTTTTATCTTTATTTCTTTCCGTTCGTTCTTGATATTATTTTTTATTTTCTTATTATTTTTTTTTTGTGAGTTCAGTTCAGACAGTGGGGGAAAAAAGTTTATGACGTGATGTGTATCGACAATATCCTGTTCTATCCGTCCATTCTACCAAATAAGATAGAGAATAGATCAACAGAAGACAAAAAACAAGAAATCGCCCGAAATTGTCTAATGAGAAATGACCCCCCTCTCTCTTTGTCTCTTCGTTCCTCTTTGTCCATATTCCATGTATACTATTTACAATTTATGAGTTTCGCCACCCATTTCCCTCAGATTATGGTGTTCTATCAATTATTCCTTGTCGTATTTGTTGTTGTGGGGACTGACGTTATTGCGGTCGTCGTAGTCGTCATCACTTGTATTTTTATCATCATTTAATTTATAAAACCGGATTTCATGTGTCTCACACTCCACTTTCAAATCCTATTTCATTATACTATGACGACGACGACGAAGCATTTCAGCCCTCCACTCCACACTGATTACATTTCAATTTCATTCATTCATTCATTCATTCATTCATTCATTCATTCATTTATTCATTTATCGCATGACAAGGTTTCGTACTACACACATAGACCTATACACAGATAAATAATGAATTTTCAATTACTTAAAACAATTATTACAGTGCCAGCAGGGGTAGAGAAGAGAAAGATAGTGAACAAATTTCATTTTCCAAGTTTCTTCGAAAAAATTTCTATACTGTCTCTCCAACGCAGATCTTCACATTCACTTCTTCATCGATTATAATAAAATTATCAAATGAATTAATTGATTATTTGATTGATCAATAAACATTATCATTTGTATGTAGTATAGATCCAATAAGAGATTAGTTTGGTTAGATTGTTTTAATAATAAATAACACATACTTCGTCTTTCTTTTTTTTTACACAGAAAAAACTGAACATCTTTCATTATTTATAAATCCCTTCACTTCTCTCCTCCGAAATCTCACCACGATGATAATTGGGTCACACTGTTCCTCCCGTCCATGAACCAAAAAGTCAAATACTCTCTTTCTTGTCCTTGTTTTTATTTTCACTTTTTCGATTTTCATTCTTTCTCCGTATTTCTTATTCAAACTTCAAAGAGAAGAAGACTCCAACGATGAACAAAAAAAAACAGGATAGTACTCGTAATCGATCAATAGAACATTACGAAGCACAGATAAACTGTGATGTTTGACGATCAGCCGAGGAGCTAAGTCGAAGCACTTGTAGCACTCTGTGTATCATTGTAGTGTAATTATTACGATCGTCATAATCACAGAGAGACTGAATCTCCTCCTCTCTTCTTCCCTTCTATGCTCTACAATACTGTACTGAATGAGAAAAAGATCGTAAACCACAATAAGGACGCGCGCACACACAAACACACACACACACAAAGTAAACTTGTGTATGCACGTATGGATGGTATTTGAAACCGTAACATGTTTACTTCGCGTTTAAATGTACATCTTTGATGAGTCCGGTAGAGCACTAGCACTAGCACTAGCACTACGGCTGCGATTAAATTATTGTTGGCTAGATGATCAATTAATCCCAAGTCTCTCATTCTGCCTCCTTCTCAGCCTTTCATTATAACAGACGTACACGCAACGAGAAAACAAAAAAGAACGTGGCGGTACTACGGTTATTTATTTTTGTTTTTACTTCTTTTTCAGTTACTGTTTACTATTAATTATTATTATTAAACCGCACGGAAAGACAACAAGCGGTTTTCTTTCTTTTCTCATTTTTTCTTCACTCTTCGCCCGTCTATCTATCTATCTATAATCTTCGTCTTCTTCAATCAATTATTTATCCATTTTCTCTTCCTTCTTTCTTCCGTTCATAGGTTGTCTCGATTGCATCCACATCCTCTCTGAGAGTAAATCAGAGAATGGAGAGACAGCCGAAAACCAGCTGCCTGTCTGAGCTGTGTTTTTATGTACAGTTTAAATATTCTCAATCATTCCCTCGCATGATCATCATGTTGATTACATTTTTTTTTCAATTCGAAAACTTGCAAAAATTATGAACAATAAATATAATAGTAAAACATCGAAGATGTGGTGTCTATTTTCATATCATTTTTATATCCTCTTCCATTTAATTTTTTATTTTTCTTATCCCGGATGAAAAATGTTCAAAACTCGGCGAATTCCTTGGCGCATTTTTCGGTCGACGAAATCCTTAGCGCTTCTTCCTCGTAGTCGTCGAAATTGCTGGTGTCACCCGGCCCCTTGCACCTCGGTATGAAAGGGGCTTCTATACGTTTTTGAAAAACGGCGATCCAGTCCGTGCTAGAGAACCACTTGTGTCCCTTGATGTCGTTGACACCGGCCTTAAGGTTACCGTATCTCTTAGTAAGGTCCACCTGCAGCAGGTTTCTCAACAAGTCTTTCAAATCGCTGCCAAAGTGCGAGGGAAACCTGACCTTTCCGCTAACTATTTTTTCGTATATCTGTATCGGCTGGTCCGCGAAAAAGGGTGGATAACCGGCCGCCATTTCGTAGACGAGGACGCCGAGGGCCCACCAGTCAACAGCCTTGTTGTAACCCTTGCTGAGGATTATTTCCGGCGCAAGATACTCGGGGGTGCCGCACAGGGTCCACGTCCTGCCCTTGACCCTCTTCGCGAACCCGAAGTCAGTGACTTTGAGATAACCTTGCGAGTCTATGAGCAGATTCTCCGGCTTCAGATCCCTGTATATCAGGTCCAGATAGTGGAGGTATTCGAAAGCGAGAACGATCTGAGCTGCATAGAACCGGGAGTGTGGTTCCGAGAACCTTCCCACCTTCCTCAAGTGGCTGAACATCTCGCCCCCAGGAACGTACTCGAGGACCATGTATAGGTTCGAGTTGTCCTTGAAGTGAAATCTCAGGGATACTAAGAACGGGAAGCTTATCGCCTGCAGGATACGTTTTTCGTTCAATGTGTGCTCGACCTGTTTCAGTTTAACAACTTTCTGCTTGTCTAGTATCTTCATCGCGTAATATTCCTTGGTGGGTTTGTGCTGGACTATCATAACCCGACCGAAGGACCCGGTACCGAGGGTTTTTATCCTCTCAAAATCGTCAAGACCCGCGGTATTGGTGGGGTTTTTCTTCCACTTTTCCTCAAAGTCCTCTTTGGCCTGATCCAAAAACTCCTTGACGCTCTCGGCCGCGTCGACCTTCTTGTTTGCCGTTGCCGCATTGTTGCCCATTTTTGATGTAGACGGTGTCGACGTTGCTGATGAAACTCCTGACGACCCCCCTGCCAGGGCTCCACGTATATCAAATTTTTTCAAAATTTTGAATCCGTGTGACTTCAGACTTTTGGGGGTAGAATCCAGGGCCGCGACTTCGGTGACAGTGTTTTCTTTCCTTTTCTTTTACAGTTATTCACCTTTTTTTCACTCCGTTATACCCTTTCTCTCTCTCTCTCTCTCTCTTCGTTCTCAGTTATCGACGATACCGTTTTAAATGGGTCAACACTCCTCCCCGTCCCTTCTGACTCCCGCCATCTTTCACCCCGCCGACGTTTTGTGGCAAAACCCTACCTTAACACTGCGAGAAAGAAGTGCAAGTAACCCAAACCACAACAACAACACAATATTCCTTTGAGATTTCTACTCGTGCATCGGTTGAAGCACACTTGCGGTTTTCACTGATTTACTTCCGTCTGTTTAGTTATATTTTTTTTCTCTTCACTGCACTATGTCTTCCCTTCACACCTGAATCGTTGTGAAATCTCTTGTATACAGATATTACATAGAGATAGACAGAGGAAGATATATTGAGGATAACAACAATTCGACCATGAACAACAATAAAAACGAATTGTTTCTCGCGTCCTTCAGTCTTTTTTCTTGTAAATTCCTCAGTCTATAACAAACTTTTGTTATTCATTTTTGGTATCCCCTCATCTGTTTTGTCTGCTTCTTAAAATGGCGTCGAGGTTGATTTTGTAAGAGCTGGTTTGGCATAAGAGAGAGACAGATATATCCCGTAGTGGGGGTGAAGGTTTCTCGCACTCGATATCGAAATTTAAATAGAAAACTATGATATTTTTCTTGCGGAGCGAAAAAAATTAACACAACACCGCAGTTCCTTATCGCGAATATACAATCGTTAACTCGACGAAAAAAATGGTGGCTTTTATAGAACGCGGTAATACAGAGCCACGGAGCCACAGAGCCAAGAGTGTCGGGTGCTGCCTGCTCGCCCGATTGCCTGCCTGCCTGCGCCGTGTAACCCGGACACCGTTAACACACAAACTAGCGAAACACGGGCCTCTCACACAGCAGGGTCTGTGGAAAAGTTAGGAGAGGCGGACTACGAAGTACGAACTTCCCAATACACGCACTAGATGGAGGGACGTGACTGACCGACGTACTCGCAGCGTCGCTTAGTGGCGCTGCCGCACGGCGGCGTCATGGAACTAAAATCTCCCCACCTCGATCCGTTCGTTTCAAACTTTGATGGGTACAGTGTTTTCAAAAAGCTGACGATATAACTCTTTTTTCGACTCTTTCGGGCTTCGAAATTCAATCCGGTCGAATTTGCACCATTGTATTTCCAAATAAGTTTGAATCTGGGTGTCGTTGAGTTGCCAGAGTCACTGCACAGTACGTACGTGCAGTAATTACGTCAGGTTTATATTTAGCCGGTAATACGGGTTTCTCAAGACTTTGGTACTCTGTATTCGCTTTCCTTTTCCTCGACATTTCACGCACCCATAAATCTCTCTCGCTGCAGGGGTCACAGTGGGCTACCTCCACAGGTAGGTAGAGAGGTCTCGTGTTCACGGAAGGATGGATCAACGGTTCAGAGTTTAACCTCGCTCCGCTAATAATCGTTTACTGATTATAGCACGCTCCGTCGAAGCCAGGGGAGTCTGCACTTTGGACATAAAACAAATTTAAAAAAAAAACAGCTAAAATCGGAATGACCTCAATGCATAAAAGAAGAACATCGCCACAAATAGGAAGGAGTCTGGTTCTTCGATTCTTCCTCATCCTCGTCCGGTTCGAGCGAATTCGTGCCTCCTCGGTTTCGGCTCGAGGTTTCCCTCTCTCTAACTCAGGATTTTGATTCGTGACCGCTCGCTGTCTCCATGCCGCAATTCTCCCCACTTCTAGCCTCCTTAGCAATACCCTTTTCACTCAGAACGCTCTGCACCAACGATTCTCATGATTACGGTGGAGTCGTATGTGTGAGGAGGAGAAGACGGAGATGCGCGCGTCGGCTGAAGTTGCGCCGCGCCGTGCCGCACCGCTACGTACAGTTCCCACCTATCGATTCAAAACGCTCCGGACTCTACTGTACCGACGTGTACCTGTATATCACATCTGTGCTTACTGTATACATACGTGTCGTTAATACAGATGCAGATAAACTCGATTGACAACTGACAGCTGTACTTACATACATACATACAATAGAAGACGCTTACATACCGGCCGATTTGTCAGAGTAAAGCTTCGCAATTCGGTCCCTCTTCCTTTTCTTCTTCTTCTTCTTCTTCTTCTTATACTCTCTTGTTTCTATTTATAATGCACACTCGTTTATACAACGTTACATAAAGTACATCTACAATCTACATACATTGATGCATGAATGTGTGCACCTATTTACCCTATGTACTACAATAGCTTATTATTCGTTTCCTGAAATTTTTCTGACAGCGTAACATAACATTAGGCAAAAGATCGCCTGAAAAATATCAGATCCACGAACGATCCTTGGAGAAAAATCAAAGTATGTCCCTAACTATGTTGAATCGAGTTTCGTCTGTATGTATCTATCTATACTAAGTACTTGAAACTATACTGAACAATAGTTCGAATAGTTGAATGTACGGTGATTATATCGCCGGTTTTGTCTATAGTCTACAGTCTGCGGTCTACAGTACGTGGAATGACGTCAGTAGCGAAATCTATAGTATAGCTGTTGAGAGCGGTGAGTGTGAGAGAGAGAGAGCGAGCGAGCGAGCCGAAAATTGACGAGGCGTGTCGCCATCTGGCGAACGCGTCGTTCAACTAGAAGAGCAACACTGTAGCTAATTCACATTGACTTTTGAACGATTCGAAAAGTTTTTCACGCTTGTCTTGCGTACATTTCCATACACGAATCAGTGAGGTATAGTGAGACTTGTGGAGAAATTTAACCGCACATAAAAACAACTCCATCACTTGTTGACAATTTATTTACGAATTGTTATTATTGCCGTTATCATCGTTCGAGTACAATTACCTCAAGCAAAAGTAGAACGAATTGGAAAAAAACAGTTCGACTCAACGCGCTTCCATTCAACCCAAGGAATATTCAATGATTGACACAAAAAAAAAGAATTTAAAACAAAGTAATGTCACTGAAAGTCAAGGTAAAGAAGAAAACTCGCACGATGATGACCTAAAGGTGGTGTTGCAACAGCTGTGCATGTACAAATTTACAAAGTAAACGTATACATGTGTGTATTGGTTCGTTTTTATGGTACTGATAGACCGATGATGATAACCCGTGAGAATAATACGAAATAAAGAGCAGGAGGTGTCTGCCCCGAAATAGCACGTCCGCAATGTAAAGTGTATGTACGCTATGTACCGGCACAAAAATATTTCATTGTATAGTTACAGTTATTATAACACATGCCGTGGTGGTACGTAAGTACCTAATGTATAACCCGAAAGTATATGATGTATACATGCCTGAGAAAAGAAAAGGACGGCACGTGGCCACACGACTACAGCACACAGAGAGACCTAGGTGTATCGAATGTCGCCTAGATGCCGGTATTGTACATATAGCTATGTACTCATGTATGCATGTACATGGGTATACAGATAATTCAGAATATCAACACCTGTTTACATGTGCAGACATAAGTATACCTTCCCTGGAAACAAAAGTGACAAGAAAATATCTTCAACTTAAATTCTTGGAGCCGAATGTTGCCTTTGATCGATAAAATACAATGAGCAAAAAATAAAGATTTGAGACACGTGTTACGCTATTAAAGAAAAAAGAAAAAAAAAGTGGAAATGTTTTTTTTTGTACTAAAAATAATTAGATGTGACAATCTGAATATAAAAAAAATAATACATGATACAAATCTGTGAGGATGTTATATATACACGCATACAAAGTAGGAGCGAAAATAAAAATAAAAATAAAAATAAAAATAAGAACTGTGTGCGCATCTGCACGAGAAGCTCGTGCCTCTGTCTACACCTGCGCAGAGTGCGATCATCAAGGTGCATTTGGTAGTGGGTATCGCAGCTACTAAACCCTCAAAAGCCATAAATGTATGTATGTGTAATGTAGCTATATAGCAGCTGCCTCGTTTCTCTCTGTATACTTCTAGCAAATGGGTATACATCCAGCAAGATATGTATTTGGGTAGATGTACACGTACCCAGGCCCTGGGCCTTAGGCCAAGTAGGCACATGTATAATTAATGAGGAATTAGATCCTCAGACCTTATAGATCATATAATAACAGACTTGGGAATTCATACAGAACGAGAAAACGAAAAGAAAAAAAAATTGGAGAGGGAAAATTAAAAAGGATCTCAATCTATGCTATTCAGGATTTTAAGAGAATTGTTGAAACTCGTCGAATTGTGTCAAAATAACAATCGAAATTTTTATCAGAAATGACGGTGAAGAAAAAAGACAGAAAAAAGTTGCTATACAAGCATGAAAGAAGGACGAAAATTCTAGAGTTAGTTGGATGAATAGATATTAACGATTCGAATGCACCATATATTATTTATAAATGACTCAGAAACTGTGCGGTAGAGTAGGGTACGGTAAACGGGCGTTATTTCAGAATATGAGACAACCCTGTGTACGTATACAGGCGTGTATGTACACCGTACACTCTACTAGATAGCTGTAGTGTATCATATATAGTGCGCTACACACGGTTTTTTATATTTATTTATAGACACATTCACGATGATAAAAAAAAAGAATTATTCTTCTCAAAATAAACGTCCAGCGATAGAAAATAAACCTTCACTGAGTGTACCGATATGCATGCTTTCATGACACGCACATAAAAGAAAAACAATCACCTACATCGAAAGTTGAAGGAACCGGAGAAAAACAAAAATTGTATGAATAAATTAAAATGAATAGTGGAATCGGAGTATTTTTCTCTTTCCTTTTTTATTACTGATGGTTGAGATTATTCATTTGTTAGATTTTGGTCCCAAAAAAACTTGACGCTTCAATAATTAAATTTCTGAGATTCTGTCGCAGGTCATGACATTTTTTTGTCTGTTTATTCCGACCATTATTTATGATACCTATTTGCTGCACTGCCTGGGAATGCCATTAATATAGATGTACACACAAGAGGGGTAGATGTAGGATACCACGTAGGTGGATTCTCACCGATTCGTGCAATTATTTAGAATTCGTCGAGTTCGCACCGTTTTTCGCTTCGAATATGGCCACGGGCCGACGACATCCGATCTAATACGAACGTTCACGAATCCGTTTATATACGATATAGCAATATATATGTGGTACGTATGTATATACAGGATGATTCAGAATTCGTGACCAGTATATTCCGCAGGGTCAAATCTGACGAATTCGAGATCTTTCCTGGAAAAGTTTCCAATCCATCTTTCCTTTTTAACGATTTTATTTTGTCATTTTGTAATTTTTGTTTAAATAAGCACAAATATTTCTTTAACCTTTTGCCATTCATTTTTTGAATCTCAATATTCAATTCCCACCACTGACTGTATGATCTGGTTAGTAGGTTATCAATTTGATAAAATTACCACAATTTTTTTCACCTAATAGGAAAGTTATTTATATGATATTAAAACAAAAAATGTTTAGAATTTTGTGAAATCGACAATTATAATACAGATGAAAACGCAGACGAAACTATCCGTATATAATAATAAAATTGGTCTTGATTATAATGATAATGAAGAAAAAAAGAGACTGTGGAAGAAAATTTTGGCGAGTGTGGATCATTTGAAATACAATTCGTCGCGAATTTTAAATCAACCTGAACATACCGGGTGTGCAAAAATATGTATACGTACTATAAATAGATGTAAAAGTGTACAATAAATATAAATTTAGTGTTAAAATATTGGTCCAACTGCACATACTTATAATTATAATATATGCAACTGGGTTAAAACGTCTGTGTATACATATATGTATATATTTTTTTTTCTTGAATCAAAAAGATGAAAGAAATGGAAAACGAGGTTACATATGTAAAAAAAAGTGTGCGAAAAAAAGGACACAAAAATTGACTAAACAAGTGACAAAAACTTGTTTCTAATAGAACGAAATAGTGGAGTATCAAGTAATTTGTATAACTGAATGGAATTTATGGTACCTTGTAGCAAACATGATACCGCGGAAACTGATCGCATGATGGAGTCTTTAATTAACATTATTGTCAAATTCCGCGTATATACCATTGTGGTATGAATTATTATATGAATGCAGATATTGTTGCCGTTGTTAACGTGTGAGCTCGTGGTCATACACTGTCACAAAATTATGCTGGATAAGCAAACAAAGATTAGATAAGGGTCAGGAGAACGCGTTGGGTCGGTTAGCTCAACTCTGCTACAGGTCTGACGAAAATAATGACAAGTATAACAAAGAAGAGGAGAAAAGAGAAAAGGAGAGAAAATGCTAAAATTAACAAAAAACGAAACGAAACTATATTATGAAAATATAAATTGTCTACCACCGATAAAAACTGATTATAAAATTGATTAAAACGTAGAGGCCGGTAATTTCGGTGAAAAAATTCGATAGATATGGAGGAAAAAAAATCATCAGATTAAGGTCCAAACGGTCGTGCGGAGCTACGGCGCCAAGTTTAGGCCAATTAATCGCAAGAACGTAAAACCTCGTCTAATCAATCTCGTTTCCGTCATCAAAATATAACCGAATGGTGGTGGGTATAGTGGGATATAGGAACAGGTACATATATATCGATCTAGGTATATCCGGCCGTGTCCATCCATCCGTCCCATTCGTGTTTTGCGACTGCGCCGTTATAAATAATTTACCATTAGACCAATTTAATAGAGTTTGCTTTACGCTTAGACCGACGCAATTAGCGCATCTATTGTGTAAGAAAAGACAAGAAGACAAAAAAATAGAACATCGCTTACTAATTAGCAAATTGGAACGTTTTTTTCCCCGTTTATTTCAGAGTATCAGAATTCCAGGATGTCACGAGAGGTCCAAAGAAGCTCTACTCTAACTTGTCAATAATATTGTAGTATGTTTAATTTTGAAAAAAAAAAGAATAAAGATACGTTGTAGTTTCGGGTTCTTTGTTTTAAATTTCTCAGGGATTGTACGTGACGTTTGAGAATTTTTTATTCTCATGTCAGAAACAACAGTTATGCGGTCATTCGTCTCACAATTTTATACAATCTTGAGTATTTCACATATAATCTCACGCAATTGTTACTGTCTTTTTTTTCGTCGCAGATTCTTTATATTTTTCAACTTTCTTTTTCCGAATTGTATACAATGATAAGATCGTTTCGGTTTCATCATTAAAATTACTGAATTTTCAAACTTTTTAGAAACAATATTGTTGTTCCCATTCCATTTTATAATGTAAATTTATTCACAGTTCGATAGTGTTTTAGAATTTTTATCAGCGGATGAAATATTTTTTACTTCGTTTCTTTACAATCTCATGGAAGTTGAGAACTTCACAGAAAATTTCCTAATGTTTTCGTCTACATCTTCTTCTGAATTAGAGAAATTCACGTCGGTGTGGAAAAAACAAAAATCTACGTTATTTGATTATTTTGTTTGTTTACAAACGAATTCTCTCAAAAATTCTAGGAATATAAAAAAAATTTAATGACTGAATAACAAAAATATTCTGTGTTCTCCATCTGGTGTTTTTTTTCTCCAATTTAGAATCACATAATTTGATAATTTAAAATCGTGAAGCTGTAAATTTAAGATTTCCTAAACAATGTCATACTTGTAGAAACAAATAATTGTTTGAAGAATTAGTGAATACAAAATTTTCCTAATAATAACAATATAAAGTTTATTATATTACGAAGAGAAACAAAAATAAGAGAAAGTTTTAACGTTTCTCAGAATGCTTAAATTATAATCTCTAAAAAAAATATCTCTATGAATTTATTGTTCAAATTTAACTCAATAATAAAAGTAAAACATTGTTTAATTCTACTAGTCACGAGTCTAAATATACCTAACAGGTTTTTAAAATTTGTTTCTTTCCTTTTTTATTCAAATAAAAAATTCAATCCCGATTATCTCTCCGGTTTATTCTTCATACATTCGTATATATAATTCTTATAATTATGATAATCATTATAATTATCCATATAACGTATTACTCGAAGCACACTGTGACCCGTTTGCATGTGTATACCCCGTATACGTATGGAACGATCGGAACGAGAGTCGAGCATGTATTGCGCGCGGCCTCCCCCGTTCCACACGAGGCTCACTCACAAGCGACGAAAGCGCAAGAGAGAGAACCCTGGAAGCCGTCGACCTCGCGATATACCTCGTTCTTGAAGCGTTGCTTTGCCTTGCCTCGGCTATGCCTCGCTGTGCCTCACACACTCTCGACTATAGGGACTATAGTACTACCTATGCTCTACAGTATTCTATCATCGTCTATTAATGCGGATGAGCATAGGTATTGGTATCGTACTGTATACAACAGCGTGCCATGCCTCACACTATCATCATAAAGAGCGAAGCTTCTCATCCTATGCTATCCTATGTTTCGCTGTGCCTACACCTTACGCTGGTTTTAGACGCTCAATTCCAAAACCGGAAGCGCGTCTCTCTCCCTCTTCCTCGCTCGCTCTTTCGCTCTCTCTCTTCCTCCGAACGCGCACGGTTCGCGAAACTTCTAGAACGCGTTCGAACCCTCATCGCGCCTGACTTCCGTTACTTAAACTTCACTCCAACCATAGTTCACGAAGTCGAAACAAAACACTAAAGCCGCGTAAACTTTCCCATTATCGTTACCTCAAACGATTCAAACTGTGAAAATGAAGATCTTGTTCCTTTTATTTTCTCAAATAAATGATTAAATACCGTTTATTCCTTTTCAGTCTGTCAATAATTCTTATAAACTTTAATAGAATGTAAGATACATGACAAATTCTGTTAAATAAATGTATTTGAAAAAAAGCCACGAGCCGGTGGAATAAATTGTTTCAGGTTAAAAATTCCCAGCAAACGTAGCGCTCTGATTGGTCGAGGGTCTGTAGTCTGTACGTTCAGACGCACACAGTCTAGTGTGGGCTGGTGTGAGACCGGTGTTTGGCAACGCCATCTAGAATCGAGCGGGAAATGAATTAGTTTGAAGGCCGACCGGACCGGCGCGGCGTGGCGCGTCTGTGAGTCTCCTGAGTGAGACAGCGCGCCCGTGAACCCGAGTTGAAGCGAGATAGCCAGACTGTACGAGGTGGAGGTAGAGGTGGTTAGGTAGGTAGGATTTGCGCGTCAGTACGCGGGAGCCAGGCAAACGATTAAGGACTCTGAGGAAGAAGAGTTATTTTAAAAGTTTGTCGTTAATTTTATTTAACCGATAATATCCAGTGAATATTATAACAGAATAACAGTTATCTGTATCCGGTATAATTGATTATTTCCATAAAATAAATAATACCGGCGTCTAGAGAGAAGCGGCTTCTTCGATTATTGTTTATTATTATTGCGTCTATAGTAATAATAATAGCTGCAAAATCTGTTATCCTCAGGGATAATTTGATCAATCGATTACCAGTGTGTGGTGGCGTGTTACCGCGTATTACACATAAAAGAAGCAACATCGCCTAGACAGCGATCAACAAGAATAATCGTATAACACGTTTTGTTATAATTCTCAATCATAATGGCCGATATCGCCGCTGCTGTTGATACCAAGTTAGTATATTTACATTTTATATTACCGAAATCAACAACCCTCTTCTGTTTTCGTCTTCAGTCTAGTCAATAGCTGCTAAGTTGTATGCGTGATACTATGTATGCATGTAGGCACAAACCGACGCCATGCTTTCAGAGAATTCGCTAGTCTCATACTTTTCGTGTACCTGTTTCAAATTTCCTCGAGCATCGATGGTTCGATAGTTTTCTTACTTTGATATCGTCCTTGGCTCTTTCAGAGTTGATTTTACACTTCTATTACATCAAAGTCGAGTAAACGATGGAAAAAGTATGTGACTATAGCCAATAACGTTTTCTGTAACGAACTGTATACATTCACACACTAGCAAGCATCAAGCGTCCCTGCGTCTCTCTCACGCTTACTTTTATACACACAGACAGGGAGAGTTTGCTTGGTATCGATCGTCGGTTTCCCTCACTTTCCCACTCGCTATAGCTATTTCTCTCGCTCATTCTCGACGGAGAGAAAACTGTGTCGAAAGTGGATACCTGCTTTATACCATCAAACAACTATACATTCTTATACTTATATGGCACAGTAGACGATTCAAAATACTGTATTCGACAATACAATGTATCGTATAAAATGAAGATAATCAATTTATGCTCTCTATCGTAATAGTTTACCATAATTTATTCATATCTTTATTACAATGTAATTACAGCAATAATTAATTAAACTAGCTGTGTATCTATCTAATTCAGTAATCAAGTCCACTAATCTATACTAATCAAGGTTTTTTTGTCTCGAGATTCTCAAGCGTCGTTTCGTTTCAGCGGTTAGAATATCTCGAACCGGCACACAGAACGCGATGCCGGTCTTCTGTGTGTCTGTAGTATTGTTGTTTCGCGGATCCTTGAGTCTGTATTCATTCGTAGCTGTTGTATCGGTATTAGTACACGAGTAACTACCTCTGTGTGTTTAGCAAGGTTTTGCCGCGCTCGCGCGTTGCGTGGCGTTCCGGCTTGGCGTCGGCGTCGTTACCCGTACCGGCGTGGCGTGGCCATGGCGAGGGGTTTAGGCGGGAGTTTTTTTTTCGGAAAGTAAACCGTGTTTGGTTCACAGACCGGCCGCAGAAACGACGCCGCGGCGTGGCGCTGATCTTGGCGTCCTATCTCCGTCTCTCTCTCTCTCTCTCTTACTACCTAAGGACTGTACTCGTACTATGATGAACGATATGCTATAGCTATAAAAGGTATAACTGGAAGTAGACGAGTACATAGAAGTATATGAATACCTGTTATAAAAGAAAGACAGAGAAAGAGAGAGTTTGGGCATAAAATAAGAATTTCGTTACAGTCACGTGTTTTCTTACTCTTCAAAGAGTTTTCACGTACTCTTTTTTTGCCCACATTTCATTCTCGCAGCATCAGGATTTCAAGGTTGCACGTATTGAAATAGAATGAAGTTATAGATAAAAAAAATCGAAATTGTTAGTAACGGAAAAAAATTGCGAGCCAATCCAAGATTTTCAAGTATATCGTTGATTTATTCATTTTCGTTCATTCAGGTATTTAAAACTCACAAAAATGACGATAATATTAATAATAGTAAGAAGAAATAGAGAAATTTACTATTATTATTATTGTGACTTTTATATGCCTAATAATATAATGATTGAACAAGTGGATCAATGAATCAATTAAATCTGTGATTAATTTTGTACATATTATTATCACTATTATTTGGGTCCTCTTAATGATCTGTAGGCACAACGTAATACTTCTTGGAATAGAATGAAAATCTACGAAAATAAAAATGATGTAAACAAGGAATAATTAACTGGTCAACGTTAATTTCTTAAATATACACATTTGAATAAGTATTTAGAATAAATTTGAGTTATAACGATGATAAAGAATCTTCAAACTGAATTCTTTAGCGTCGTTATATTTCATTTTTTTTTTCTAAATGTAATTCCGTAATATGCGTTCATTGGGGGAACGAAAACTATAAAACGAGAATGAAAAAATCGTGACAAATACTGTATTTATTAAAAAATATTGAAAATACAGGATTATATTTAATTTTTTAATTGCCCAAAATATGTGATTATTATTCTAATGATTTGGTATTTTTCACCGTTTTGTCTAAATAGGGAAACGAAGACCGTGGCGACACCAGAAAAGAAGGTGGTTGCCGAAGAGATCGTTGACAAGAAGATCGTCGACGCCGAAGAAGCTGACGATGATTCTAAAGCATCTGAGAACGGCGATGGCGTCAAAGAATCGTCCTTGAAGGAGAACGGTTCTTCCGACGACAAGAAAGAACCGTCGTCAACAGAGAACGACAAGGAACCGGAATCAACGGAAAACGGCGACTCCACAGGTAAATATTCAACAGGAAAATAACAATAATGATAATAAAAAAAAAACATTATTTCTACAACTGTATTCATTTACTCATAAAAAAGGAGATCAGCCAATGGGTGAAAAATAAAAGAGAAAGAGGGAGAGAATAAACCGGTAACTCAGAAACTGAGTCTCGATGCACCTGTTCAAATATTTGATTATCAGAGTGTGACTGCGATGACGTATGGAAAGCGAGAAAGAGATCGAAGTAGCTGAAAGATTAAAAAAAATGAATTTATTGAATGAATTACAAAATTTTGTCAATTTAATTATCAATATTTTCGTTCGTTTGAATAAGATTATCCGGATATCTTTACAAAACTGATTTTCTTCTATCAACGTAATGGATGTTAATATATTTCTTTTTTGTTTTAAATCACAGATTCACCAGCCGTAGACGCGTGTTGCATAAAGAGAAAATCAACGGCAATATCGTCGGACGTGGTTGACGGTTCAGTTGCCGAAGTTGGTGCCGCAAGTCCTGAGAAGAAGGCTAAATTGGAAGAAAAGAGTACAACACCAGCCGTAGCGACCGCTGACGGTGAAAACAACGGTGGAGAAGCGGAAGCCGCCGCTTAATGATAAGAAAACAAAACAAGAAAAAAAACCAGAAAACAAAAACCTCGGGGTCTCAACATTCACACAAACAGGAAAAAAAAGAAGCAATTAGAGAGATAAAAAAAACCTACACACAACATGATTTATCATCGTATATTAAATAAATATTAAAGTTAAAGTAAATAAAGAGAAAAAACAATAATTTTACCCCTTAAACTAAATAATATTAATATTAATAATGATAACTTTAAAATAAAGTAAAGAAGAAACAAAACAAATTAAAAAATAAAGAAAAAGATAGACGAATGAAAATTAATTCTAAATTCACATCCACGAATCCACACCCTCGAATCCCTCAAATTTCCACCTTTTCCTTTTAATCTAAAGCATAATTACTTATGAGTACATGTGTAAATTTTACGAAAGAATATTTAATGAATGTTTAAAAACAGTTGAGAAAATTTGATGAACCACGATACATATTAACTATTGATAATGTTGAACGAAGATAATGTATCGAAGAAAACGAAAAAGAGATGATTGACAGACGTAGAATAGAATGAAAAAAAAAAAACAATCTCAAAACTAATTTCTTTTTCAATCTCATTCATCATTACTGTTTTCACCATGGAGTATAATTATTTATTTACTACAATTCTGTAGGAAAATTATAGAGAGGGATTAGAGGGTAGAAAAACTGATATCGGACGATAACTATTATATTTTATTTCTCCATTTTGATTTCAAATTTGAACAATTATCACAATAACGGACGCAAATATGCTGTATTTTTTTAGATTTCCATTTCGTTCCTTTTTCAGTTTCAAATATTTTTTTTTTCAATTGCAATTTTATTGTACCGAAGTTCACGATGTTATCAGCTCTTATATTTCTGTATCCTTCCATTTAGTTTCTTACTGTTATCACTAATCGAACGCTATTTCAAAACTAGCTGAAATTTTTCAAACGAAGGGAAGTTGAAGAAGAAAATCATAAAAGACGATTAAATTTGAAAAATAAAACGAAAAAAAAACTGCTGCACAAATGAAATTACTATTGATAATAGAAATTTCATTTGTTTGTCGTCTCTTTGAAAGATTTAAAGAATGATTTTCAACTTGCTTACTTTCCTTCTTTTTTCTTGACTATCATCGCGTTCGACTTATAATTTTGCACGATCAATTATTAACAATAATATAAACCTATATCTAAATTTGATTAGCAAAAGCATTCTTTACCATAGGTTTTAACGCGTATATTATATAAGTGTATCGATTAAAATATGTCGAAATTCAAGTTCAAAAATACACGAGAACAAAATGATAACACAAATACCAAAATTGTATTATTGTACTATACATGTGTGTGTGCGTTGAGTAGTTGTTTATTAGAGTTGTATAGGTAGTAAAGATTGTGACTATCGTAATGAGACACCGTAAAATTTAAAACAATTACAAGGTACAAAAACAAGAACAAAAACTATTAGTCTTACAAGCGTAAAACTGCCAAACACTGTATTACAAGTGTGTCTTTATTTTATATTCGCTCTATCCTTCTGACTCATTTATAAACATTTCAATACGATACTGTTTCTCATTATAAGTTTATTTTACTTCAACTTATTCTTTCATTTTTCTTTTATTTTTAATTTTACTTACATATATCCTCAAACCATCTTAAAAATGTTTATTCTTCTTGTATAAAATGACTATTAATACAGAAAGAAAAACGAACACAGGGAAAACAATACTATATGTTGAGTATATTGAATATGATAATTGACAAAGAAATAAATACAAAAAACGTACAAAATTTACCCACAAAAGTTTAAAAAAAAAAGATAATGGGAAGAATCCACAAATGATGATATATTTTTGTTCGTTTGTTAATCTTTCCTTTCTTTTATCATTTTATGTACGAATAATTACATGAATAGAAAATGATAGAATAAAGAAATAAATTATGGGAAAAAAAATGGTGTCGGAATTGTTATTACTATCATCATCGTGGGAAACGAAATTACTGAGAGGAAAAAAAAACCTGAAGAAGAAAATATACCTTGAAAAAATGAGTAGGTACTGCAACGTGTAATTGAATGGTGTAACAAAACGTGATGGGATAGAGATAGAAATAGATTGTTACTTGACAAATAGCAAGTTATCAGACTTGATCGATCATCGATGACCTGTTACAAATATACCGTCTATTGCACTGCATAACGAGACGCGAGTTTAGTAGATAATAAAATGAGAGAATTTACGAAGAAGAAGACAATTTCATGACAATTTCCACACATATATTACACATATTTGAGTAATTTTAATATGTTTACCATACATAATATTCAAGATGTGTTAGACGCAGATAACAGATTGACAACAAAAAAAAAACACCACCTGAGGAGTAAATTCAATTGAAAGGAAAGGAAAAACAAAACTATTCATTTGCACATATTTCTCTCCTACTGTTATCATTATACTTATGGCAATAATAAACGATGTTGGTTTTGAATCCCTCTTGTCTTGTACCTGCAATGGTTCAATTTACTCACTTATATTCACCCTATAAGTCCTTCCATAATTAATTTACAAGGGAACATTCGGAAATATAGAAAATACCACAAAATGTGGAAGAAAATAGTATTTGGGGCCATTCAACAGATACGTTCGCTTTTTTGGACAATTTTAGACCCCCCCCCGTGTAACAATGGTTGGTTTCACTAGACACCCTCAAAATAATCGGTCACAAATCTCGACCCCAGCCCTTTTTTTGTCTATCCATCCATCTAATTCAAACTATTTCCGAAATTGTCCATAATGAAACATATTTGCAAGGTATATCAAAAAT